>JBAJMU010000005.1:14253538-14267417 GCA_037952995.1 Hyposoter didymator
CAAATTTTCCAAAATATTTAAAAAAAGTTTTGTCTGTGGTGAAGAAAAAATCAGAAATTCGTTGGGTGGGAATTTTGGGACCGGAAACGAGGGTAATTGCGTCCTGAGCGTCCGAGGATGCTCGGGATCCAATTTTCGGGGTTTCCGAGCTGGTTTTTTCACAACGAACCCGAAAGTGCGCGATAAAGTTGGATTTTTCAAAGATTTGATTGAAAAAACTCTTGGAAACGAGATGTTTGGAGGAAAAATGGAGAATCGTGGATAGAGAGAGTTTCTCTCCGGAATACTCACCCCAATTGTCAATGTATCAATAAAGTTGGGAGTTCGTCCAAGGCCAAAAGTCGTGTACGGCAGATTGAGGGAGAAATGAGCGCTCTGAGGCAATTGTGCAGCAATTGCGTGTTGGGTGATGCCTTCTTGGGTGGTGATTTCGTAAGCGATGGATGGGCCGGGCAAGTTGGTGCCGTAGGTTCGTTTTTTCTTGCCCAAGGTGCCAGGGGAAATGGGATATTTGCCATTGGTCAATCCGGTGAGAACCATGACCTTGACAAAGTTGGCGTCGTAGTCGAGGCTGTTTTTGAAAGCTGCGGTTTTGTAGATTTTGGTGTTTTTATCAAATTCTACGAGGATGACGTCGAGCACGCCGTCTTGATAGAAATCGTAAAAAACTGCCATTACGCTCTCGTTGCTGAAGGGGTTGAGAGCGTTCCATCGAACTTGGAAGGTTCGATTAAAGTCGTTGCACGCCTGGCACTCGGTATTGAGAAGGAGGAACGATCGCGTCTGCGAGTTTGCGGGATCGCGAGGATGGGAGCGAAGCGTTGCTAATAAATCGGGATATCCGTCCATGTTGAAATCGCCGCCACGGAGGGTTATCGTGTCGGTGTAGAGACGAGCCGACGCGTCGTGTGGCACGAAACCCCAGACTACGTGATCGTTGTCTTGGAATTTTATGTCCAAATTGTGCCAAACTCCGTCTTTGTGAATCATTATCGCGCTCGACTCGCAATCAGCGCTCAAACAGATCGGCAACACCAATTCGATCTTGCCGGTGAGCTCGACGTCGAGGTAAAGCGATTGGCCTACGTGTCCAGGGAACGAGGACTTGCTCGATATATTGAAAGGCAAATCTATGGTGCGATTGAATTTAAAACCGTCCGGTACCCCGCGCCATACTTCGAAATACTTTTTCGTTGTGACAACGAGATCCGGCAAAAAGTCTGCGTCCAAGTCGAGGAAAGCGTTGGCGTGAGGCTTTCTTATTGGGAGAAGCTCGCGCAGCTCGTGGCTCGGCTCCATACGTATCGCCTTCGGAGAAGTTCGATTTTTATTGAAAATCCAAAAAGTCCTACGGTCCTCGGTGTCCAGACCAAAAAGATCGATTATCATGTCTTGATTGTAATCCACCGTCAAGGGCTGACCGTGCATCTCGACTATGGGCTCCGTCTCGTTGGGACAACTCATTTGACCGTTTCCTCCCCACAAAATATGCGCCCGCATGTTTTTCGTTTCCCTGTTGAACGTCGTGACGAGAACGTCCATGAAAACGTCCCCGTCAAAGTCTCCCGGCACGACGCTCGTCACAACGTCCTTGAACGCGCAACTCAGATTCACGTTCGGCTGCAACAACGGCTCTTGATCGGACGCCAACAAAATCTCTAGAGTCTTTCTGTCTTTTCGCAACACGAAAACGTCCGTCAATTCGTCCGAATTGAAGTCGCCGAACGCCGCTGGCATCCCGTCCAGCACGTTCCCAAAAACTGCTCGAGTTATGTCGCTGCATGACGTCGACCATAACAGCGACAATAAATACACCGCGATTACGTACTTTCGATTCATCGTGACTACGACGCTCACATGATCTGCAAAGTCAAGTCAGAAATGACGATTTACTGGAATATTTTCATTGTTGTTGCTCGCGAATGCGTTTTATTGAATTTTTTCGTAAATTCGAGCAAAAGTGAGGTTAGGAAAATCGCGAAAATTGCATCAAAAAGGTTCTGGATAAAAATTGACAGTTCGGAGAACCGTGATTCATCGCGATAAAGTGATTTTTGGGAATTCAGAGACCTTGACACTCGCACAGACGAAAGAAAATGCACAGACGCTCACATGGGCAGCAAATT
This sequence comes from Hyposoter didymator, assembly GCA_037952995.1. Taxonomy (NCBI): domain Eukaryota; kingdom Metazoa; phylum Arthropoda; class Insecta; order Hymenoptera; family Ichneumonidae; genus Hyposoter; species Hyposoter didymator. The sequence goes on from JBAJMU010000005.1 coordinate 14,255,665, forward strand.
CGAGTCAGAAATGACGATTTACTGGAATATTTCCATTGGTATTGCTCGCGAATGCGTTTTATTGAATTTTATCGTAAATTCGAGAAAAAGTGAGGTTAGGAAAATCGCGAAAATTGCATCGAAAAGGTTCTGGATGATAATTGACAGTTCGGAGAACCGTGATTCATCGCGATAAAGTGATTTTTGGGAATTTAGAGACATTGACACTCGCACAGACGAAAGAAAATGCATTTATTTCCATTGAGAAACCAAGTCACGTATTTTTTGTACGTGGAGAAAAATATCAATAGTTGAGTACTTCGGGGATTTGACAATAAAAACTTGACGTGGTTGCTTTCTGCTATAACGCGCAGACTTCGCCAGAGGCTCGCGAATCTCGAATTCCCAAGAGATTCCGAAACTCGTAAATTTTCTACTAAAAACCTCGCAATTTCTGGCGATTTCGAGAAAAATGGATTTTACGTTAGAAACGAAAACATGGAAATTCGTTTCGATCGAATCACGACAACTTTGTGTGAGTAACAATGGTGACATCTGAAGAGTGTGTGTACACAATGGAACAAGCAAATCGAGTATAAAAAACTTTTCAGACTGGAATATGCTCGAAGTTTGTGGAATTTTGACAGCAAATTATCGTGGTGGCGAAAATAAATAAGGCTGCGAAATAAATGACGAATTACCTGGTAACAGAGTGGGGATGATTATGGAATGGAAGCGACGACGACGATCGTTGACAAATGAGTCAACTCGGAACCGATACCATTTTCTCTCAACGTTGCCCTTTACGCGCCTCGATGTATCGCCGCAGACTCTCGCCTTTCCTCGGAGAAATCAACCAAGTTCTCTAAAGAATTCGTTACACTCCACGCACTCGTAAAATATTGAGGATTCTCTTGGCTTGCTACTGGAAAAACAATGGACCCGAGGAACAAGACGTCACAATGTGAAATCAGCTGTTAGTCACTTTGTGCGATTGACTGCGCGCGCGGTGACGGTAAACACGACGCGACCGCACATTGTTACCGACCGAGTTTTCCATTACCGACTGAGGCGCGCCAAGGTTTTTGCGATTGTTCGATTCGATCGCGAAAGAAATTCGAGAGAAAATCTTTTCGAAACGAAATAAAAAAGAGGGCTGAGTGAATTTTCGTCTTTCGTGTCGCGCGATTGTAATAAAAATGCGACGCGACGAAAAAGCGGGCGCAGGGGCTTTAGAAATTCGAGCAAAAATCAAGCCAATCCAAGGGCGCGATTGACGCGAATGCGCGGAACGAAAGGAACCAGGAGCAGCGACCGAGTTGCCAAGATGATGAAGGGTGGAAAGAACAGAGACGGAGTAATCAATTGACAGTTGTCTGGGGGTGGGTTCGTCGCATAATTAGAAGCGCAAAAAAAAACGAAAAACCGAAAAGTGTCAAAGGCAAGGGGGTGTTGTTTATTAGATTAGATTCAAGTACAAAATTGCAAGCGATCAAACAATCAAAATTCGAAAACAAAGCAGTCCCCGTGAGAATCCCCATTCCGCGATTTTCTCGCGAAAATCCATCGTTTCTCTTGAATATCTCGTGAAAAATGGCGGCGCACGAGATTGTGAATAGCTACGACGGGAGTCAACAAAGAGTCCGAAAAAATGGACAATCCGCGACGAAAAAAAACGAAAAGTGAACGCGAACAACGAAAGTAAAAATCAAATTCATTCAGACAATAAAATAATTTTGTCAAAGCGTCGCGACGAACGTCGCGTATCATTATTTCGCATAAAAACAAACCATGGCCGATGTATCGGAAGAAATATGTTTTCGCGGCTTGAAAAAAAATGTTGGCCCGCGGAGCGATGTCCTGTCGGGGTGAGAGTATGAATTTTCCACCCTTCGAGGTAAGAATCCTTTTTAAATCAATTTTAGTCACACTTTTGCATTTTATTCTTTTTACACTCGCGCGTACATATGAAAATACACACACACACATGTAAATTTGTAAATTATCACATTAACGACACGCTTCATAAATTGTTTTTTATTTTAATTTAAAAAAAAAAAAAAAAAAATGTACAAAAGTAAAAACTTTTTGTAGCGATTTTTCTCACAAGTCCAATGCATTTGTGCCTCGATCCTCATTCGTTATTACGAACATAGTTGACCCTGGAACGGTAACCCGGGGTCAAAACGACCCCGAACGATTTCAAATCCCGCGTTTTTCGGTTTTTCTGAATTTTTCACGATTTTTTTGACCTTGAGCAAAATTTCCCTGGGCTCTCATGATTCTGCGTCAAAAAACGAAAAAAATGAGCCCAGGCTAAAGTCTTTTCGTCGCATTTTGACGGAGATACGAATTTTTCAAAATTCGGGTCACTCAGACCCGAGTTTAGTGGAATAGGGGAAAAAAAATTGAGTTACCGTTCCTGGGTCGAGACACGCTGTACGCGAGCACCCGCGAAAAGCTTTGTTCGGCCGTCTGCCTCCTTTGCTCTTTCTACGCGACGAGAGTAAAGTCAATATTTTGTGAATCAATGAAAGTCGCTGGCAAATCTTTTCATTTTTCTTCTTAACGTTTCTTTTTCTTGCGTGAACTATTTTCGAAAGGAAATCATTAAGGTTTTTGATAAAATCGCTCGACGATATCATCCACACGCATGCCTCTGGAAAAAGTTGAAAATTCATAAAGAAAATGAAAGAAAAGGAAAAAAGTTGTTCATAATGTTTAATCGCTCGTGGTATTGTTGTCGATTGTATTAAGATGCGAGTCGGAAAGCAAAGGACACGGCACGCCTGTAGATCCGAAATGCCGGACTAGATCGCTGGCTGTGGGCAACCCGGGGGAGAGCAAATATAGCAGTAGAGAGCGGTAGAAATTAGAAATAATAACTAAAGGAAAGAAAGGCAAAAGAAAAGCGAAAAACAAGGTAAAAAGTCTGCGCTAAATAAAGGAGGATGCAAAGAGGAGAAGAATAAAGATGCGGAAGAAAAAAGAGTTACAGTGAGTAGAAAATTTGTTGGAAGAGAAAAGAGCGAGACTGTAAAAGCAAAAAGAGTCGAAAGGGTTTTGAGAAAGAAAGACCGGAGAATAATGAGTCACGCTCAGCAGCATGTTCTCGCAAGCGCGATCGTCCTGGCACTCATCGTCGTCTTTGGCATCCATGTCTTCCTCTTTCCCATGTACACCTCGAGTCCTCCAGCCAGACGAACGAAAATTTTGGCCTACGAGCAAGCGCTCTGTCGCAGCAACTTGAAGAGCGTTAGAATTCCTCTAGAATGGAGAAACCCGTGCCCAAAATATGGTATTGTCTCGGCGGTACAGGGCGGTAGACTAGGAAATCAAATTTGGGAATACGCCTCCGTTTGGGCGACCGCCAGGAGGACGGGACTGGAGCCTTTCATGCCGCGCTGCATCCTCAAAACTCTGGAAGAACATTTTGAAAATTTGAGCATCCCGCCGTTGAGTTATATCGGGAAATGCACTTTGGATGTTAGTCAAGTCGTCAACTCTCTGGGACAGTGGAACAGCACCGACCAAAACATCATTATTCCGAGGTAAAGCTTCGAGCTAATTTCTCTACACGTTGGAAAAGTTGGAAAAGTTTCGAGGACGTTGTGTCGCGGGTTGGAAATGATAAGAAAATTGGGAAAATTTGGAATTTCGTTGTATAAAGTATTTCGCGTATTATTATGACGAAATTGGTCTCTTATTTTTTAATAATTTTGTTTAAACATTCTTGACACGAAAACTTACAATTTTCTTGGATAAAAAATCGTTTTTTCATTCTAAGAATTGGAGAAATTTAATTTCCAATTTTTAACTATTTCCAACGCTGCAAAAAAAAAATCCTAAATACATTTTCTTAATAAATTAAACGTAGTCAAACGTAATCCATGGAAACTGCCATAACTTGGCGATAAGTTTGTTTTTTGTAGGGGTGTGCGAATATTTGAAAACTTGGAATATTCGGCATCAAATCGAATCGAATTGTTTGATTCGAATTTCAAACCGAATATTCGATTTTTTCGAGTATTCGATTATTTTTCGAATATTCGATTTTTTTTCGAATATTCCATTTTCTTTCGAATATTCGATTTTCTTTCGAATATTCAAATATTTGAAAATTTAAGAAATACTTGAAAATTGCTCGAATATTCTATTCGAAAATCGAATTGAAAATTCATCAAATATTCGGAAATTTATCGAATACTCGAAAATTCGACGAATATTCGATTCAAAAATCGAATATTCGACTAAAAAATCGAATATTCGATTCGATTCGATCACTATTCGCACACCCCTAGTTTTTTGACCTCTCAATTTTTGAAAATCCACAATATACCGAAAGCAACGAAAACAAAACAAAGTTTATTGACAAATATTTTTCGTATTTGTTCAAAAAATGGTTCTTAACAAAATGTGAATTTTTTTAATAACGAGCTTCCTAATCGTCGCGAAATTTTGACACGACCTCCACGAATACTTTGTCGAAAAACGTACTTGAGGTCCATTGTATCGAAAAAATATTTCAGACACGCTGCTTATTGGTCTCTGATCCTCGTCTGGTTGGAGGACGTGCGTCGGGAGTTCACATTCAAGCCAAACTTGCGGGTGTACGCGGAGATAATGTTGCGTGGTATAGCGGCGCGTTTCAACTTGAGCGAGCCGACGTACGTCGGTGTGCACGTGCGAAGAACCGACTACGTCGATTATCTATGGCAAAAGTTGAAAGTGCGTGCCGCACCGATACGTTATTATTTCGCTGCGATGGATTACTTCACCGAGAAATACAAAAACGTTATTTTCGTTGTTGCGAGCGACAATATCGTCTGGTGTAAGTACAACTTCCGTACACGTCGTCACAGAATAACTTTTGTCTCCGAGTTGGACGGACGAGGTCCTGGCAAAGATTTGGCAGTTTTGTCAGCCTGCAATCACAGCATTATCGATTATGGTACGTACGGCTCCTTCGGGGCGATTCTCGCTGCTGGCGAAACCGTCGTTTACAACGTAACAGCCTATTTTTCCACTCTCATTGCCGAAGTATTGCCCAACTGGAGGATCATGAGTTGAGTTCAAATTGCTTAGTGAGCTCGTTACACGAAAAATCGATGATTTTGAACTTTGCTACTGATCGTTGGAATGCAACGAAATTCTATTTTGTTTTTGACTAAAATATCATAATAAATACAAATGACCGATTTTTTGACACCTGGGAAGCCATGGACTCGAAAAATTTGGAAAATATTGAAAATTGAATGAATTTTTACGATAAAATTCAATATTTTTCGTTGCATTCCAACGTCGCAAACTTGAGCATCACGAAAATCGGATTTATAATTTAAAAAAAAGGATGCTGAAGTTTTTATCGTTGGAATGCAACGAAATTCTATTTTGTTTTTGACTAAAATATCATAATAAATACAAATGACCGATTTTTTGACACTTGGAAAGCCATGGACTCGAAAAATTTGGAAAATATTGAAAATTGAATGAATTTTGACGATAAAATTCAATATTTTTCGTTGCATTCCAACGTTGCAAACTTGAGCATCACGAAAATCGGATTTATAATCAAAAAGGAGGATGCTGCAGTTTTTATCGTTGGAATGCAACAAAAATTTATTTCGATAGTGACAAAAATACAATCTAAAGCAAAATGTTGTTCTTTTGATAAAGTGACCGATTTTTTGACACCTGGAAAGCCATGGAATCGAAAAATTTGGAAAATAATGAAAATTGAACGAATTTTGACGATAAAATTCAATATTTTTCGTTGCATTCCAACGTTGCAAACTCGAGCATCACGAGAATCGGATTTATAATCAAAAAGGAGGAGGCTGCAGTTTTTATTGTTGGAATGCAACGAAATTCCGTTTTTTTCTTGAGCAGATGTCAAGATTCTCATGAAATATTTAGTTAGCACGATAAAACGATTTAGTTTCGGGATCGAAACCGAAAATCGTTACGGAAATGGTCATGGTTCTGGAAATTGAAGGAACAACGAAGAGAAAAATGATTTTTCGTTGGATCTCAACGTCGCGAGCTTGAGTTTCATCGAAAAGAAAAATTTATCAGGCACCGAATCGCGCTTTTTTATTTTCGTTGCAATTTATTCGTTCGTTGTGTGTTTGTTGCGGAAATTTGACCCTCCGTGGTCGCCAGGGGTTAGAATGACCCCGAGCACAACTTTGGGACGCCCGAAGAAATTTTGTTTTTTTTTTCTACACGTTGCTGATTTTTTTTCGCCATTTTGAAAATTGGATAAAAATTTTTTGGCACGATATTCTCGTTCCGAAAGGTTCGAACTAACGTCCTGAATTTTTATGTGTCGTTCGGAACAATAATGGCCACGTGGCAAGCGTTTTAATCATCGCTCGGGTCATTCTGACCCGGTGTGACCGTCGCGCCATTTCTGGAACGTGCCACCACGGAGGGTTAATCGTTGAGGAAAAGACCCAAAGAGTATTTATGTCGTAGACCACTTGGCGGAAGATTGTAGGCGCGAGAAATGAAATTTAGCGAAAAAAAATGAAAAAGATAAAATAATAATCGATTTTATCGCGATCGAGTACAATTCTGCATGACAAATTAATGTTGGACTGTCGGAAGTTAGCGAGTGTTGCTGCGATCGTTTATTTGGTAAAAATAGTTAAAAATCAAAGTTACAAAATTTGATAATCGCGACGGTAAATAAAAAGACAAAAGGCTTAATGAAAGTAGAGAAAGAAAAGATAAGAGCAGAGCAACAAAACAAACGACGATCTTTACAACTGAACGATGGACCATATTTCTCTACGAAAGCAAACATTTTAAAATACAAACAAATACCAACAAATAATGAAAAATAATAAAATACTTATTTTTTCTACGACTGTGATTCGCATTGCCGTGATTGTGAAAGTTTTTCAGAGGTAATTAGTTCGGCCGTTCCTTCTGAACGTTTAATTGTGCTAAACTTATAACGAGATACAAAAGTCATGTGGAGTCTGCCAATGATAATCTTTCGCGCGCGTTCACTCTCTTGACACGAGTATGACTATTATTTTTCCCTTGAATCTCCAGTTTTAAGGACGTTGTATGGCGACCCTCGAATCTAAATTTTCGTTTTCAGTTTTTTTTACATACAAAATGGTTTGCGAGTGCAAGTTCATTTAAAAAAGTTGTTACCAATTGACTAGAGAACGACATACTCCAAATCCAAGATTCTCCGAGGTAATCTGCATTTTTTATATAAAAAACAAAATTTCGTGAATATTTTTCGACCGATTTTTTTGAAAAATTAAATAAAGCTTCTTCGATGTTACACAAAAGTGTATGCAAAGTTTTGAGAGGCTTCACCATTTAGAAATCGAAATATTTAATGTTGAAAATTGCAACTTTTAACACTCGCTCTTGTGAGAAACTTCTGAAAATTGTGATTTTTATTTTGCGAACCTAAATTCATTGAAAAAAGTTGTTATGAATTGACTAAAGAACAACATACTCCAAATCCAAGATTCTCCGAGGTAATCTGCATTTTTTACATAAAAAACAAAATTTCGTGAATATTTTTCGACCGATTTTTTTGAAAAATTAAATAAAGCTTCTTCGATGTTGCACAAAAGTGTATGCAAAGTTTTAAGAAGCTTCACCATTTAGAAATGGAAATATTTAATGTTTAAAATTGCAACTTTTAACACACGCTCTTGTGAGAAACGTTTGAAAATTGTGATTTTTATAAATATCTCGACTTCTACACGAGGAAACCTCTCAAAATTGCACGAGCCATTAGAAATCAGTGTTTTCTTAGTGTGATGCAAATTTAAAGAAATTCTATGAATAGAAAATTGAGCATACAACGTCCTCAAACTTAGTTTTCGTTTTTTTTTCAATTAAAATGATTTTCCAAGCATCAGTCACTCAGCTAGACTCGTGATTTTCGAAAACTATAAACTTTCCAAAGTCACGATAGCTATGACGTAATTATTGTCAAGTTTCTCACTCCGCTGAAAAGCAACCAATTGGTCGGAGACTTATTTGAAACTGGAAAAGAATCGACTGTATCTCGACGCCAAAATCCTAAACATTACAAAAAGAATAATCATCATTTTCTACGTAGCGAAAAGTGAAAACTTGCCAAAAAAAAAAGGAAACTCATTTTTACAAATTCCAAAAGTCGAAGAATCGAACAGTCGACATTTCTGTTCGAACACGTTGCAGTAAAAAGGCTAACGAGTGTGAAATTATATTTATACACGATATTTTATAAAAATATTTAATTTCAATGGAAAAAAACTGAATCGAGTGAAAAATAATAGTCGTTCTACTCGGCCCGAGAGCAGCGAAGATATATAGATGAAAATTCACGTTTTTATATAGTATTAAATGGAGCGAGAGACAAGGAAAGTTAGAAGAAAGAATAAAAAGCAGTTTATGTAGCTGTAGATTCGGATGGACGAGCCCGGTTAGTGTAATAGTACGGAAAGTATGTAAACCGTGTAATTTCGCGAGGGTGTTTAGTCGGAGGGCGTAGACACCCAAAAAATACGTACACGTGTCTCCGGAGAATAATACAAAAAAAAAAAAAGCAAAAAATTAGGGGTGTGCGAATATTTGAAAACTTGGAATATTGGGCATCAAATCGAATCGAATTGTTTGATTCGAATTTCAAACCGAATATTCGATTTTTTCGAGTATTCGATTATTTTTCGAATATTCGATTTTTTTTCGAATATTCGATTTTCTTTCGAATATTCGATTTTCTTTCGAATATTCAAATATTTGAAAATTTAAGAAATACTTGAACATTGGTCGAATATTCTATTCGAAAATCGAATTGAAAATTCATCAAATATTCGGAAATTTATCGAATACTCGAAAGTTCGACGAATATTCGATTCAAAAATCGAATATTCGACTAAAAAATCGAATATTCGACTAAAAAATCGAATATTCGAATCGAAAATCGAATCGAATTTCAATATTCGATTCGATTCGATTCGATCACTATTCGCACACCCCTACAAAAAATCTGTTTGCATCGTCCTTGGTCGTTTGATTAAATAGACAGAAGAAAATAGTAAAGATTCAAAATCCATTAACAATTTTCACAATGTACAGTGATTTCATCTGTGATTCTCTTTCTTATCGTGCCAAAATTCCTAAATAAGTAATCTACGAACAAAATCTATATATACAAATAAATACGTACGTGTACACAGTACGAGACACGCGTACATATTTATGCGCGTGTGTGTGTGTGTACGTGACGTATAAATATTAAAGGACACACGTTGTATTTAACCGTGGAACGGTAACCTGGGGAGGAAAACCACCCTGGACCCTTGTTTGCCACCTTGGGGTACGAGCTACCAACGCAGCAGGCCTATTATGGTCATTTTTCCACTTTTGATGGTTTTAGCTCGTTTTCTTGGGTACTTGAACTTTATTTTTGGCTATAAAGTAGAGAATCTTTTGAAATAAGCTTTCGATGTGTTCTACAATTATTTTCGAGTCGAAATATTGAGTAGTTCATTTTTTATAACGATTTTTCCACTTTTTATGGTTTTAGAAATTTTTTTTGGCTACTTGAATTTTATTTTTGGCTATAAAGTAGAGAATCTTTTGAAATAAGCTTTCGATGTGTTCTACAATTATTTTCGAGTCGAAATATTGAGTAGTTCATTTTTTATAACGATTTTTCCACTTTTTATGGTTTTAGAATTTTTTTTTGGGTACTTGAACTTTATTTTTGGCTATAAAGTAGAGAATCTTTTGGGAAAAGCTTTCGATGTGTTCTACAATAATTTTCGAGTCGAAATATTGAGTAGTTCATTTTTTATAACGATTTTTCGACTTTTTATGGTTTTAGCATTTTTTTTAGTGTACTCAAATTTAATTTTTGGCTTTATAAAGTAAACAATCTTATTAAAGAAGCTTCTAATATGTTCTACAAAAATTTTCAAGTCGAAATATTGAGTAGTTCATTTTTTATAACGATTTTTCGACTTTTGATGGTTTTAGCATTTTTTTTAGTGTACTCAAATTTAATTTTTGGATATATAAAGTGAACAATCTTTTTAAAAAAGCTTTCAAGATGTTCTACAAAAATTTTCAAGTCGAAATATTGAGTAGTTAATTTTTTACAACAATTTTTTCACTTTTGATGGTTTTAGCATTTTTTTTAGTGTACTCAAATTTAATTTTTGGCTATATAAAGTGAACAATCTTTTAAAAAAAGCTTTCAAGATGTTCTGCAAAAATTTTCAAGTCGAAATATTAAGCAATTCATTTTTTATAACAATTTTTCCACTTTTCATGATTCAAGGATTTTTTAAATGTACTCAAATTTAATTTTCGGCTATATAAAGCGGAGAATCTTCTAAAGAGAGCTTGAGAGTGGGTCTAAAAAAATGAGGCTACCGTTCCAGGGTTTATTTAGAATAAAAACCAAGCAGAAAGCTATAAAACATTTTTTCTTTTGCCGCGCGAAAAAAGAAAAAGGAAAGAAAAGAGAATCGCGAGCTTGCTTCGCGCTCGCCGCATGAGACGATCAGAGGGAAATAAATGCAGAGCTATGGATCGCTAGTCAGAGGGTATACAGAAAAAGTATTTTATACCGTTTCAGAGATTTAATAAGTGTTTTAAATTTAATAACCTTGTGACCTGACATATTCGACTTACGCCGGTGTTGATATGTGTAGTTTATAGATCATTATTGTTCGTCTATATCTGAATATTTATATATTGATATATATATATATGTAAACGATAATTCGATCATACATGTGAAAAATTTCAAGGAAACTCGATCTCTTTTTGCCAACAAATTCCATCAGTTCGTTTCCCGAAAAAATTTCGATTTTTCGCTGTTTTTCCATCTCCCGATAAAAATTTCTCGAATCTCTCGAATCTCTCGTATCCCTCGATCAATAAAATCGAGATCAATCGATTCGTGAATTCTGGAAAATGAGAAAAATCAAACGTTGATCGAGACAACTTGAAATTATTCATATATATGTATTATTTGAATTTGACGTATTTCGTGCCTGTTCGTCGTTAAGTCTTTGGTGGAGGAAAGTTAAGGTAACAAAAAAAAAAGAAAAAAATAATATTCATCACACGAAACCGCATTGGGCATTCTCGATGGAAAATGCAAACCTTTTCATTCAAAGAAAAGTCACATCCGATTATCGCCTGATTGCTGCTCTCCTTTAATTGGCAAACAATCAAATATTTGTGATTCATGGTAATTAATAAAATTAACAAGAAATAAATATTTATGACAAAAATATTGACATTTCGAGAGTTTCCGGAAGTCACTCTCTCTCTCTCTCATGATTTTCGTCGATTCTGCATAAAAAAAAAGGGTTGGATTCCTTTCGTATAAAAAATCATGAAAAATCATTTCGATCGATCAACCACCGTCACATTTTATTCGAAAATCGTTAAATCCATTTCGTTCTTTATCTCAGCATCTCGACCATTCCAGACTGATCGCTTACCGAAAATACAAATATTGCAAAATTGTGTTTGTGCCCTTTTCACGCAAAAACCATCGAACCAACATTGCCGAATCTTTCAAAAGAATGAGAACAAGTTTCCGACTGTATCGGATTCCGACGATTCATTTTTTTTGGGAACCCGAACAAAAAAATTACATTTTTCGTCAAAATTTCCATTTTCGAACTTCGCGAGTAACTAAAAATGCCAATAAATGAAAAAATCGCTAATTTACCAATTGAAAGATTATTCGAAAACGAAGAAGTCCCAGTTTGTAAAAAAAAAAAAAAAAA
>JBAJMU010000005.1:14267467-14314283 GCA_037952995.1 Hyposoter didymator
AAAAAAAAATTCGTCGTTTCCCTTCAGCGCCAATTATTTCTCCACAAATCTGTTCTTTCTGTGAAAAAGCATCCGATTTTTTATTTGAATTTTCTTCATCCATCGTTACGCCGACAAAATAACGAAAATTACAAAATTACACGAAAGACGTTTGAATAAAAAATAAAAAAACAGACTAAGACTATACAACTTTGAGGTACCAATATAATCTATTGTGTACATTCCTCTGTGATAAATTTGTCTAATTTTTAGAAAGAATCTCTATCTGTTTCCGAGACTTGTTCGTCGTAAAACAATAATAATAAAAGTATTAAATGTGAATGGAGGTTTTTGGAATTTTCTACAAACCCCTTGACTCACGAATTGTTTGTTTTATAAATTTCTTATTATTTAGCAACTCTCTGTGAGTTTTTTTAAATTTTTATTTACCTGGAAGTCGAGACGAGAATTTTTCCTTCTCGTTTTCTTCGCGTTTGGGTTTGTTTGAGTAATATTTTGTTTTATCGATTAGATGTTACGAGGCCTGCAGGACCTCGAGCTATTTTCGTTGCCATCATCTTTGCTCTGAGCGGCTGGAAACCGAGCTCGGACTCTGGGATTCCGTATTCTTGCAACTTCGACTCGTACGTTGCCAGCAAATCGTCGTGGGCTTTGCAAACCTTGGCCAAATCGTATTGGAGATCCTGGATCGCAGTGTTTTTGCGATTTAGCATTTCCTGCGGAATTTCAATGGATTTTTTATCGGAAATTCAATGAATTTTATTTTTTTGGGATTTTTAAATCGAGGAAACGGTTTTTCGTACCTCGAGCTTCTGATTAACATTTACAATCGCCATTGGATCCAATTGGGCAGCTGCCAAAACTTCTCCTATTTGCGCTTCTCTCTGCTCCAACAGGTCTGACAATTTTTCCAATTTCTTTTCCAAAAGCACGTTCTTGAGACCAGTTTTTTGCTGGAGCTCGAGAATCGAGGAAACGAATCGCGAATGAAGCTCGTCGCGCTCGGCTTGGCACTGTTTCACAAAAGCCAAAAATTAGACTCGCTTTTTTATTCAATTATTTTCTGGATTTTCGTGTGACAACATTTTTTTATTCTTAACCTTGTCGAACCGAAGCTCGAGCACCTCGTTTTCCCATTTTAGGTTTTCAAAATCTTTCGTCACGACTGCCAATCGCTTTTTCGTATTCTATAGAAAAAAAAATACAAAAAAAAATAAAAAAAATTCGGAATAATTCAATGAAAATCGTTGGTGAGGAGATAATTTTTGGTTTTCGACTCACGCTCAAACATTGCTTATCTTTTTCGTAGTTTGCGAGCTGACGCGAAAATTCTGCAACTTGTTCTTCCGCGCTTTTCAAATCGCTCAGCAATTTTTTATTTTCTCCTGTCAACTCGCGAACTTGTTTTTTCATTCTCTCCTCGTGATTCTTCATCACTTCCATTTGTTCCTGAGAAATAACCGAAAAATTGCATCGATGCACGAAAATAATTTCGTAAAAAAAAAAAATCGTGCGATTCCTTGTGAAAATTCAATTTTCCTCGTCTCACCTTTAGACTCTTGATGAGAGACAAATTATTGAGAGTTATGTCGTTGTAATAGTTTTTCATTTCTGCAAAAGCTTTTTCATGATTTTTAATCAAACTCGTTATTTGCATATTTTTACGCTCTTCGACTTCCGTTATTTCCATGCGATGTTTCAACATGAGAGACTCGTATTGAGCAGCCAGTTTTTGCTCGTACTTTTGCTCCAATTCTATAGCTTGGGATTCGAATTTTTTTATCAACTCGCTCGTTTCCTCGGCGTTTTGCTGGAATATTTCGAAAACAAAATTCTAAATCCACACAGAAACGTTTTAAACCCTCGAATCTTTTTTTTCACCTACTTCGGTATCTCGGGGTCTGGGTGACCCCAATTTTGAAAAATTCATATCTCCGGTAAAAATTAACGAAAAGACTTCGCCCTGGGCTCATTCTTTTCGTTTTTTAATGTAGATTTTTTTACAAATTTTATAAATTATTATTACTTCGATTTTTTTATTCCATTAATTATTGAATGAATAAAAATAAAATAAATTTTGGAAAATTCATATCTCCGGTAAAAATTGACGAAAAAGCTTCTCCCTGGGCTCATTCTTTTCGTTTTTTAATGCAGATTTTTTTAAAAATATTTATAAACTATTATTACTTTGATTTTTTTATTCCCTTAATTATTCAATAAATAAAAACGAAATAAATTTTGGAAAATTCATATCTCCGGTCAAAATTTACGAAAAGGCTTCGCCCTGGGCTCATTCTTTTCGTTTTTTAATGCAGATTTTTCACAAATTTTATAAGTTATTACTTCAATTTTTTTATTTCATTAATTAATTCAAATTGTTGAATTATTGAATAAATAAAAATAAAATAAATTTTGAAAAATTCATATCTCCCGTAAAAATTAACGAAAACGCTTCTCCCTGGGCTCATTCTTTTCGTTTTTTAATGCAGAATCGCCTGAGCCTGAGGAAATTTCGCTTAAAATCGAAAAATGACTAAAAAATGCGGTAAAACGATGAAAATTGAGAGAACGAAGGGAGAAAGGGATTTAAAGTCGCCCTGGATCGTTTTTGACCTCGTAGGTAAGCGTTCCATAGCGTTAATGAATATTTCAATCATAAAAATTGACCCACCAGCTTGAGAGTTCGAATTTCATTGATTTGAGCCAATTCCTTCTCCCTTTGAATTTTTCGCAATTCTCGTTTGTCCTTGATCAATTGATTCTCCTGGTCGTTGTGATTGTCCTGAGCCAACTTAAGGGCCACCATGTGCTCGGCTTTGGTCTCTGACAAATTGGTTTGGTGTTCGTACATCAAATGCTTGACATTTTGTTTGTGAAGCTTCACCTCAGCCTCGTGCTTTTCCGACAATTCTTCCTTCTCACGTTCCTTATTCCTGGAGAGAAAAAAAAATCACGAAATCAACGAGCGATCGATTAAAATAAAAAATTGACAATTTATTGTGATGAGAAAAAAAAAAACTCTAAAAACCTTATTACAGCACGAGCCTCGTCCAATTCGTTTCTCGTTATTTCCCAAAAAGTACGAAGCTTGTCTCTCTCGAGTTGGAAAAAATTTCTTTCCTCTCTCTCTCGTTCCAATTCCTCGAGAATCTTGTGCGAGTATATTTCCAGTTGCTCGCGATTCATTTTTGAAGTATCGACCCCGTCCACCGAATCCATCGCTTTACTTTTTGCTTTTTTCGGTCCCTGGCACAGAGTGAAATTTTAAATTTCACCATCTTCACGGATCTCCAAGGATCAAGAAGAATCAGACGACTTACCATTCTCGATTATCGCCTCCGAACCGTTGACAACAACAATTATTGCTCCACCAATCGTTGAAAAACAATTTCACCGAAAAAATGACTAATCGGTGACTAAAAATTACTATAAATTGGGAAACTGTGTAAAAAGGTATTCGAGGTTAGTCTCTGTCATAACAAAACGTCGTGCATCAAGCTGGCACAGTGTTTGACTCGAAAGTTGCTAGGCAACGCAACTATCAACGAAAAATTTCATTTTTCAACGAAAAATTTCATTCTTCAACGAAAAATTTCATTTTTCAACGAAAAATGTCATTCTTCAACGAAAAATTTCATTTATCAACGAAAAATTTCATTTTTCAACGAAAAATTTTATTTTCCGTTGCACAGCAGAGAATTCGTTGATTGGGATTCAAGGGAAAGTGAAATATTGGCGAAACTTCATATTTTTTAAAATAATTTGGATTTATTTTGAAAAATGTATCGATACAGAAATAAAATGCGATTGGTGAGCGTTTTGTACATTTCGTTTAATTCCTTTTTTCTTTATATTTACATGGAACATACAAAAGTACATAGATATTGCGTTATACTGTTTATCCGTTTGTTCTATTGCGATTAATTCCTTATGTGTACTTAGTACTTGCGTATAAACGAAAAAATCACCATATGCTCGTAGAATCGAAGCTACACGAGAAGGAAATGAAAAAAGTTGACTTTTTAAATATTAAATGCTAATTTTGAACACATTTTATTTCAACCTCGTTTCTCAAAGATCCAGATTCATTCGTAAATCAAATTTTGTTCGTGTAAATAGGAAAACTGATTAAAACGCATGTGCAGTTATTAAATCCTGTTGCGATTATTTCATTTTTTTTCTCTTCCAATAACGACTCCTCGTCGATTCATTTTTCGAGCAAATTCCATAAACAATTTCCTTCTCCCCGTGGTTACAATAATCAACGATTCATTACACCCGATAAAAACTACAATAGTCTAGAGATTTAACGCCGACAACGAAATACTTTGCTTGAAGCTTGATTTTTGCAAAAAACATCGATTCAAAATGACGATTATTTCAAAATTTAGTTAATCGACGATCCAACGAAAGGATTCTCCCAAAATCGTCGAAATGGAGAGCAAAGAATCCTGGAAATAAATTCTTCCCGCCATCGGCACAAGAAGCAGCGTTTTTATTTAAAAACCACGTTTTCAGGAAAATCCGATAAAAAAAAAAACATTGTGTGTAGGGGTGTGCGAATATTTGAAAACTTGGAATATTCGGCATCAAATCGAATCGAATTGTTTGATTCGAATTTCAAACCGAATATTCGGTTTTTTCGAGTATTCGATTATTTTGAGAATATTCGATTTTTTTCCGAATATTCGATTTTCTTTCGAATATTCGATTTTCTTTCGAATATTCGATTTTCTTTCGAATATTCCAATATTTGAAAATTTAAGAAATACTTGAAAATTGCTCGAATATTCTATTCGAAAATCGAATTGAAAATTCATCAAATATTCGGAAATTTATCGAATACTCGAAAATTCGACGAATATTCGATTCAAAAATCGAATATTCGACTAAAAAATCGAATATTCGACTAAAAAATCGAATATTCGATTCGAAAATCGAATCGAATTTCAATATTCGATTCGATTCGATTCGATCACTATTCGCACACCCCTAATTGTGTGCTTTTCGAATTTAGTAAAATCCGCGTATATTGACATAAAAAATAATTGAACGTATTTTCAAGACCCAACGTGCGAGTTTGTGGTAATGCGCTGTACAATATTTCCAACGGCACAATAATAAATATAGTACATTGATTATCCGAGTCGCTAATTTCTATGCAAACGAATCAACGGATCGTGGTCCTTGAGGATTATTTTTAAAATTTCATCCTTTCGTTTGTGTGACGTCTCGTCGTGCAAGCTTTGTGCCGTTTAGAGAAACAACATCCGCCTCGATTTCAACGGTTCTCTCGAAAAAGTAACTTTTTTTAAAGAAAATTGGTGAAAAAATTGATTTCGTTGAAAATCAACGGCGATTACGTTCGCTGCTCGATGCCACGATTTCGAGCAGCGTTGAAAATCGTTGAATTTTCAAAACAAATCGTTTCGCGCGTTTGGCACACAGAGAAACTTGGAAAAAAAGAAAAACGATTCTATCTAAAGAGAAAAATAAATAATTGAGCTCGCGAGCTACGAGAACCGGACTCTGGCCGATGTCGTTACATAATACGCGCGATATGTAATTCAACGCTCTTTAACCAAAGTGGAATGCTAGTGATAGAAATTTCTTTAACTATATATGCAGATTTTAGCTCGCTTCCCCATTGTACTGCAAGAGGCAGCCCACCGCTCCGAAGTAGCCCTGAAAAATGGATTTTGTTCGTGAAACATTTGGGGATTGGCGAGTCGGAGAAGAATTGACGGTGGAACGGGAGCCTGGGGTCAGAGGGACCTCGGGCGACTTCAAATCCCTTTTTTCCTTCGTTCTCCCGATTTTTATCGTTTTACCCCATTTTTTAGTCATTTTTCAACTTTGGGCGAAATTTCCCCAGGCTCACGGGATTCTGCATTAAAAAACGAAAAGAATGAGCCCAGGGAGAAGCGTTTTCGTCAATTTTTACCGGAGATATGAATTTTTCAAAATTTATTTCATTTTTGTTCATTTAAAAATTCAATAATTTGAATTAATTCGTGAAATAAAAAAATTGAAGTCACAATAATTTATAAAATTTGTCAAAAAATGTGCATTAAAAGAGGAAAAGAATGAGCCCAGGGAGAAGCCTTTTCGTTCATTTTTCCCGGAGATATGAATTTTCCAAAATTTATTTTATTTCTATTCATTTAAAAATTCAATAATTTGAATTAATTCATGAAATCAAAAAATTGAAGTCACAATAATTTATAAAATTTGTCAAAAAATCTGCATTAAAAAACGAAAAGAATGAGCCCAGAGCGAAGTCTTTTCGTCAATTTTAACCGGAGATATGAATTTTCCAAATTTTATTTCATTTTCATTTATTTATTTTTCATAAAATTGCGTTTTACCTCGTGTCGTAAAAACAGAGCCTTCATAGTTCCCTTGGACCAATAATCCATCGCGTAAGCCAGTAACTTCATCGAGATTTCATTGACCCTCAAAAAATTACCGACGAATACGACCTGCGGAATGCGAACAAGATGCAAAGAAATCGTCAATGCATCGAAAATGTTTTTTTTAATTTTTTTTTCTTCCCAAAACTCACCCTTTCGATGTTTTCGTTGACGGCGCACATTCGGGCGATCGAGCCAATGTTATTGGTGATTGTGACGAGGGTGGCACGAGCGAGGTCCTCTTTGCTCACCGCGTTACGACGATTCTTTGAATTCATCTGACCGAAGCTGAACACATTGAGAAAACTTAACATACAGTCGACAATTAGAAAAGCAAAAGAAAACAAAGGCCATCTACAAGAAGTGGATTAAGAAATAAATTAATTCGCTTGCAAAAAGCAAAACAAAAATGTGCAGTGGAGAGATGCAGAGTGAGTGAAGAAAATCGAGAGATTTCCAATGGAAATGCAGCGTGCGTGAAAGGAAGAAATGCGGAGAAATTGAGTTTTTGGGGCAGAACGAAAAGACCATTTTCTTGCGAGCGGAAAGCCAAGACGTCGGGAAAAAAAATTGTGGTGATTATAAAAATCGAATAAATCGTTGATGGAAAGAGAAGATTTTGGTTCGATGCCAACGTTGGAAACTCGAGGCACATTCAAATTTCTAGAGATGAGGAAAATTGGAAAAATAACACGAAAGTGAATTTTTTATCCAATATTCAATCATCACAAAAAAAAACGATCGTTTTTTCGATTCAGACACAAAATCGATGGAAAAATTGATTATTTTTTCAAAATTGAACAGAAAGTATTTTTCGTTGGACCCCAAAGTTGTAAACTTCATTAAAAAAAAACCCGATAACGTGAGAGAGAGAGAGAGAGAGATGAAGCGTTGGATGCAATTGGTGGTTGTCATGGATTACCTGCTCGCGACGAGGTCTCCAGGAAGCCCAAACGGTCCGTAATCTCCCCCGTAAATGTCCTTGACGAGTTTGTCAACTCTGGTATTGTCACCGCTGGTTGCAAGCTCGATAGCTTCTTCAAAGCTGTTGCAGCCGGTGAGCAAACAACAAAGACCAAGGAAAGTTCCGCCGCCCAAACTGTCGCGAGGATCATTTATTTTTAATATTTACAATTATCCGAAAGTTATTTGATGATTCGGTCCATTAACTAATTATTTATTAACACTTTATTAATTAATTATTAATTAATTATTAATTAATTAATAATTAATTAATAATTAATTAATTAATAATTAATTAATTATTAATTAATTAATAATTAATCAATACTTAATTAATTAATGATTAATAAATTAATAATTAATTAATTTTATCGGAATTATCGGGAAATTATTTGATGATTCAGTTAATTAATTAATAATTAATTAATAATTCATTAATTAATAATTAATAGATTAATAATTAATCAATTTTATCAGAATTATCGGAAAATGATTTAATGATTGAGTTAATTAATTAGTAATTAATTAATAATTAGTAAATAATTAATTAATAATTAATTAATAATTAATTAATTAATTAATACAGCGACGATTGATCGTACCTCGTTCCGGATATCCTCTTGAATTTGTCTGGACCATAAACCGCTAGTATGCTCACTCCGGAGCCTATGTTGACGAGCTGCGGAAAAATACTCATAAATCGAGCGATCGAACGAAAAGAAAAGAAATCTGGACTCGAATGATCTCTAGAACGGTAACCCGGCGTCAAAAACGACCCCGCGCCCTTTTTCCCTTCGTTCTACCGTTTTACCGAATTTTTGACTAATTTTTTGGACTTTTTCGTTGAATTTTAACGAAGATATGAATTTTTCGAAATTTGAGTCATTCATGAGCCTGTTGTAAAAGAAAACAATGAGGTTTCCGTTCTAGGGTGAGAAAGTGAAATAAAAACGAGGCAAACAACTCACCAGGAAGGGATACGGCTCGGAAAAATCGTACGGGATCTGACAGCACTGGGTCTCGTCGGTCGGATGTGACCAGTAATAGCACTCGTGAGGATTCGTCGTTTCTATGTACAACATGCCGTGCAACAAGCTATGCAGCTCGTCGAACTTGGCCAAACTCATATTCACTTCCTACGTCGTCAAAAAAAAACAAAACAAATTCTCGTTAAGCAGGAGTCTCGTGTAAGGGAAATTTTTCTTGCAACAACGCGTTTACCTTTTTAAAGTTTTCCTCAAACTTGAAGGCACCGCCACCGGTCGCACACACAGTCGTTACTAAATTTGCCATTCCTTTCGATTTAGCGAGAGCCAAAAAGTTGCCCATTTCGCTGGTCGGGAACCTGATAAAGTGGAGCGTTCCCCTTCTGCCTCGTATCGACACATTGTCCATCTGAGAATTTTACAAAAAAATAATTTTACTTCCCTGTTCATGAAAAAAAATAAAATAAAAAAATTTTAAAAAAATGAAAAAATTGACCAATTCCTTTGGACTAATGGACGAATGATCGTTTACCTGTAAGTGTGTGTCCCGATGTCCCGTTTTACCGTAAGCCGAGTTTTTGGTCAAGTAACGTCGGATGTTCTTGAGCGTTTCGACTTCTGCGTCCGCCTCGATTCGCGTTATATCTTTTGGCTCAAAGTACACCAATTTTGAGAGTGTACCACCGATGTCCATGCCGAACCAAGGCATTGCTGAAATGTTTACCAACCGGCAAAATAATGTGAGGAATTAAATGAAACTTTGACTGTGCATTTCCTATAGCAACGTAAAACGCAAACGAGCTTATTGAGCTTTCTCTAAGCGATTTTTCGTGTGAGAAAAATCTGGGGGGATTGTTCTGGGATTGGACATTCCTTTGTATAAGAACCCTAGAACGGTAGGCATTTTTTTTTTTGTTACCTGTTCCGGTAACCTGGGGTCTCAGTGACCGGAATTTTGAAAAATTAATTTCTTTGGTAAAAATTAACGAAAAGACTTCGCCCTGGGCTCATTCTTTTCGTTTTTTAATGCAGATTTTTTTACAAATTTTATAAATTATTGTTACTTCCGTTTTTTTATTTTATTAATTAATTCAAATTATTGAATTATTAAATGAATAAAAATGAAATAAATTTTGAAAAATTCATATCTTTGGTAAAAATAAACGAAAAGGCTTCAACCTGGGCTCATTCTTTTCGTTTTTTAATGTAGATTTTTTGACAAATTTTATAATGTATCGTTACTTCAATTTTTCTATTTCATTAATTAATTTAAATTATCGAATTATTAAATGAATAAAAATGAAATAAATTTTGAAAAATTCATATCCTTGGTAAAAATAAACGAAAAGACTTCAACCTGGGCTCATTCTTTTCGTTTTTTAATGTACATTTTTTTACAAATTTTATGAATTATTTTTACTTCCATTTTTTCATTTCATTAATTAATTCAAATTATTGAATAAATAAAAATAAAATAAATTTTGGAAAATTCATATCTCCGGTAAAATTTGACGAAAAGGCTTCACCCTGGGCTCATTCTTTTCGTTTTTTAATGCAGAATCGCCCGAGCCTGGTGCAATTTCGCCCAAAGTCGAAAAATGTGTAAAAAATGCGGTAAAACGATAAAAATCGGGAGAACGAAGGGAGAAAGGGATTTGAAGTTGGCCGAGGTAGTTTTCGAGCCCTCGTTACCGTTCTACGGTCGATCAACAAAAAGCCACAATAAATTCAACATTTCAAGAGGACTTTATAAATAAAAAAGTAAAAAAATGGCAAATCCATGCACTCATACAGTTCGGGGACTCACAGGGCGGTGAGTGATTCGGTTGTTGATGTTGTTTAGCCGGAGTGGCAGCAGCTGGAGCAGCTGAATTGGAATAGCCATTGGATGCCATGACTTGTGCACTTTGACGATCCTTAAAGACGTTTGGACTCATATCCCAGCGACGATTTATTTTCTCCTTGTTTCGAGCAAACGACGACGAATCTTTTTTTCGCTGCAACGAAAAATAATCGCTAGACTGATATTGACCGACGTTAGCACTTGGAGGTGTAAAAAATATTCCGGAAATGGTCGAAGGAGAAATATAAATAGTTGCGCGACTGTTAGATACATAAATCAAACGATTCTACAAAAAAATGGCGAGACGATGGAAAACTTCTCGTACCTTTGTCATCGCGAAACGAAAAATTCACTCGGCTCGAGCTGGGAGCACGACGTACGAGCAACAACTCGAGAAATCGGGTGTCAAAGGTTTCTCGTTAATAATTCATGCTCTAAGCAGGAAACTCAAAGTGTGACGTCGCGCGTGCGATATAAATATATTCATATACATATATATATACATTATTCCGAAGGTGCAACGTTTTCTTCTGTACCTGGGATTCGGGGCTCGTTAAATATCGTGTCCCTCCTCCAACTTTTATTTATCTCTATGGGCTCGAGACTGTATTTCCAAATAAATGAAGAAGAGAAATTCGTTACGAAGAACGAGCTCCGCTGACCACGTAAACGTCTAAATATCTTAGTCGCGTTTGGAAGTGTGTGGAGAGGCCTTGAACCATGATGCAATCGGAGCTGTTGCTCAAAATACGAATCTCATGCTTGATAAAACTCATTTCCCACAATTCATTGAATTTTTTTTTTTTCGGTCTCTTGCGGAATCAACATTTTATTCATTTTTGACGAAACGAAACTTTGATGAATTTTCCGATGGTTCGAAATTCGACAAAAATTAGGATTTTACTTTTTTTGACTTTTGACCTTATTTTTTTTACTTGGTTCGATAACCTGGAGTCTAATTATGTTTTTTTTGAATTTGTTCATTCGACTAATTGATTTTTAATAATAATTTGAATTTTTTATCATTATTAAATTATTGACTGCGTGAAAATTATAAATAAATGAGAATTCACTTTTTTTAATGCAAGAGGAAAGAGAACGAGGGATTCAGAATCGCCTGGGGTCGTTTTTGACCCCGGGTTACCGTTCTAGGGTTAAAAATTCTTGTCAACATCAATATTTTTCGGAAATTTGAATCATCGAAATTGTATCGTTGCTTTATCATTATCCCTGGAAGGCGAATAATTTTTTTTGGAGCTACTCCAGTAACCCGGGGTCTGAGGGACCCCAATTTTGAAAAATTCATTTCTCCGGTGGAATTGAACGAAAAGGCTTCACCCTGGGCTCATTCTTTTCGTTTTTTGATGCAGATTTTTTTACAAATTTTATAAATTATTACTTCAATTTGTTTATTTCATTGATTAAATTATTAAATAAATAAAAATAAAATAAATTTTGAAAAATTCGTATCTCCGGTAAAAATTAACGAAAAGGCTTCTCCCTGGGCTCATTCTTTTCGTTTTTTAATGCAGGATCGCCCGAGCCTGGGGCAATTTTGCTTAAAGTTAAAAAATTACTTAAAAATTCGATAAATCGATAAAAATCAATTAAAAATCGATCCAAAAGATTGAAAATTGTAGCAATCACTCAATCTTGCATTTCAATCAATTTTTCAATGCTTCAGAATCCAACAAAAATCATCGTTCCACTCTTTCAAACAGAAAGACTGGACAGACAATTTTCTCCTGTCTAAATACTCTGATTTTCCAATCTTTCTATCGCAGACATCGGAGATCCGTCTCCGTCAAAACATTATCAGCCCGAATAATGGATAAAAAAAAAAAAAAAGCTTGTATCAGAAAATGTTGCGTTATTAATATTAAAAAAGTGACGTTACGTTCCGACGGATGGAAAATTTGGTATTCAATAAAAAAAATAATGCACAACTTTTGCATTTCAAATAAACCGTCAAGCGGAAGCGTCAAATATTTTGTATTCACCGATTCAGCGATAACGAATCATTGGCAAGATAAAGCAAGTTTGTCGCAAAGAATTATTTTCTAAAAAATCGCGCGCCAACCGTTTTACGATGATTTACCAAAAAAAAAAAGATTTTGTGCGCGGTTGACGACTCGATTGCGTCGACGAGCAAAATGGAATGGAAAATTGAAAAGAAAATTCGTCGACTCGGCGCGTTGGACAGTTTGCGGGAAAAAAATCATTTGCCGAGTCGAACGGAGAGAAAAAATGATTTTGGAAAATTGCGTCTTACCTGCTGGGAACATTGTGCGGCGAGGATGCGACGTTTTTTCTCATTAAAATCATGAAATTATCCACAGCGACTGATAAGCTTGGGAATTATCGAATTTCTCATCGACGATCTGGGCCGCGATGATCGGCTGCTGACGGATGAAAAAAAAAAAAGAGAATTGTTGATTATTCGCGTCGGTGGGACGCAGCGAATCTGACGTTTGCACTCGAGGACAACGTGCGATTTTTGGGTCAAAGATTTTTATTTAGTTTCGATCGAAAAGCGAAAGAAACGTCGCAGCACGAGCTCGTCTACGTTTTCGATGTATTCTCGACGTACATCTCACTCGCAGCCTTGAATCGGCGATATATCGCGAGACGATCGACAAGGCGAAGAAGAAAAAATCATCACGCAACTTTTCGCGACTTACCTCTCGGCAGTTGTTTTCTTTTTTCTCATTTACGCGCGATGAACGCGATGATGGTGACGGATTCGCCTGCTCTCTCGATGGACACAACTGTTGCCACGCATCGCGTCGAATTAACAGTTAAATTCCGAGGCGAGAAAATACGGAGAAAAAAAAAGTGTGTGTTACATCGAAAAGGTACACGCGCGAGTGTTATTTTCTTCGTGGAAATTTGACGGCGAGCTGACGCGCGGACATTTATAAGTTTGCTGCCATTTCCAAAAAGTTCCAAAGTCCCGATTATTTCGTTGAGGAGTTTGGAATTCGCTTTGGAAAGTTCACACGCGACGCGATCGTTGTCGACAATGATTTTTTTCATAAAATCTCATTTTTCTCTTCACACACGCGGTTGTCAATTTTTTTCGTACTCTTCGGACTGCGTGAAGCTTTTTTTTTGCACATTGACGTGCGTGTGATGCCCGCAACGAAAACTCACATCAACATCCGAATTTTTTATCGATATATATATAGAAATCCCGTTTACTAACCACGTGACCGATTTTACGCGACTGTACTTGGCGGCGCAGCTCTGTGCGCTCGTACGATCGTCCCACGTGATTCCTGCCATTTGCGCAATTCCAAATGCGCGCCAACTTTTAGTTTTCAGCACGACAATGTTCTTGCGTTTTCGTCGCGTCTCCAGAAAACTTCGGAATTCAACAAACGCGAGCTTTGCTACGCGATCGCATTACTAACGATAGACGAAGAGCAGCATTTTTTCAGCTTCTTTCTGCTGCTTCTTTTGCAAATGCCAACTTTTCAGCATCCAAGAATGTTTGTTATCGTTTTTTTACGTTCGCAAAGCCGGAAAACGCGAAATTCAATAGAAATTTATAGAAATAATTCGTCCAATTTTCCGGACGCGTATCGCCATCTTGGATTTGCCGAATGAACCATTAACCTAACCTAAAAGTTTCGATCAACGTCGGCTGCTGCGACCACAGACAGTTTTCATCACGTACGAGCACGTATTTTATTGTTGTTCATTTTTAATTCATAATTATTCATAAAATTAATTAACTAAATTTGAAAAAATTAGAAAAAATTCGAATAATCAAAATTAATACGATTTTAATTTATAAAATTTATAAAAAGTCCGTTATATGGAATTCCAAAATTAGCAAAAAAAAGCTACAGCTCTAGGGTTTCTATTTCGAGGATAACATTTTTGAAAATCATTGATGTTGATTAAAAATTTTAAGATCGAGACTCAATAATATCGCGAAAATTCGTTTACACACAAAATTGGTGCACCAACGTTTCGAGACACGGAGCTAATAAAAGTCAAACTATCGTAAACTCCTGTCGACGAAAATCCTCGAAAAATTCACTCGTTGTTTATTTCGGGATAATGAAAATTAGGCTGGCCTCCCCAGGTGTTTCCCGATATCGAAAAAAATGTCGAAATCTCTGTAAAAATAATTTTCGAAACTAGAAAATTTGTCGTTCATCACAGCGCCTCGTTCGATCGAAAAAAAAAAACTCTCGAGTCGCGATCGATCGTGCGGAGGCCAAAGATTCGAGGCGAAGGATTTTCTCGCTTTTGTCAAAGAAAATTCCCATAGAGACATGAGTCACGGACGAGCCTTGTCAAAGTTTCTTCGCTACAGAAGATTTTCATCCCTCGCTCCAGTGAGTAGAATTCCCTTCCTCGTCCCTCGCAGTCGCGATTCGCGGTAATTGGAACGACATTTTTGCAGAAAGCTGCGAAACCGCTGGACGAAATAAAAACGCGGATTCCCGAGGCAGAGTACGACGTCGACTATTTGTGCGACCCCGCGAACCGCGAAAGTATCGAGGAAAACATAAAACGTCGAAAAGGCGTAGGAAACATAGAGAAAATCTTGAAATTATCAAAATCCGGAGAATCACGAGAGGAGCTTTTGAAGGAATTGGGAAAAATTCCAAATCACACAGCCCCTGGTGTCTACGAGTACGGCGAGGAGCCAAGAGTCTTGAGCGAGTGCGGAGTGAGAAAAACGTTCGATTTCTCGCCGCAGAGTTTTAACAAACTGGCTAAAAATCTGCAGCTCGTTAGGAGCGAAGATTTGGGTCCGTTGAGCGGAGAAAAAAGTTACATCCTCTTGGGGGATTTGGCGCAAATGGAAGAGGCTTTGATCCGGTACAGCGTCGACAAACTTTTAGCGAATGGATTCCGATTGATCAGCGTCCCTGACATTTTGCCAACGAGAGTGATCGAGCGATGCGGCTTGATCGTCGACGGCGAGCGAACTCTCGTTTACTCGTTGGATCCTCGCTACGGCGACGATTACAGTCTCTCGGGAACAGCGGAAATGGCCCTGGCCAATAAACTCATAAACGCAGAACTCTCAGCCTCGGAATTGCCGCTGAGATTAGCAGCGGTGAGTCGTTGCTACAGAGCGGAAGTTTCAAACGTTGCGGAGGAGCGCGGTCTGTACAGAGTTCACCAATTCACCAAAGTAGAAATGTTCGTTTGCTCGGATCCTGACAATTCTTCGCAGACGATGAACGAACTCCGAGAAATGCAGCAAAACTTGTTCGCGCCTTTGGGCATTCATTTCAAAGTCCTCGACATGCCTGCCCACGAGCTGGGAGCTCCGGCGTACAGGTGAGAATTCGGATGCTCCCAAAAATGTCGAGAAATTGCTGAAAAAATGAATTTTTTTGATTTTTTTGTTTTTTTTTTCAATTATTTTTTGTAGGAAATTGGACATCGAGGGTTGGCTACCGGGAAAAGGTTACTACGGGGAATTGTCGAGTTGCAGCAACTGCACGGACTTCCAATCGCGACGATTGAACATAAAGTACAAAAACAAGGAGGGAAAACTTTTGCACGTGCATACGTTGAACGGCACAGCGTGCGCTGTGCCCCGAATGTTAATCGCCATTTGCGAGACCCATCAAACTAAGCGGGGCGACATTGTTGTACCGCAAGTTCTGGTTCCTTATATGGGAGACAAAACTCTGATTGAAAAACAAGCTGTTCCATCGATGAGGATTTACAAATACAAGCAAAAAGGTCTCGCTCAGTAAATGTGACTCGTTATTTGAATGCTCATAATTAGAACGGTAGCCAAATCGTTTTCGTGGTCAAAAACGACCCCGGGCTTCTCCAAATCCCTTTTTCCTTTCGTTTTCCCGATTTTTATCGTTTTTCCGAATTTTTGACTAATTTTTCGACTCTGAGCAAAATTAGCCCAGGCTCCCGTGATTCTGCATAAAAAAAGGAAAAGAATGAGCCCAGGGTGAAGTCTTTTCGTTCAATTTTACCGGAGATATGAATTTTCCAAAATTTATTTTATTTTTATTTATTTAAAAATTCAATAATTTGGATTAATTGATGAAATAAAAAAAATTGAAGTAATAATGATTTATAAAATTTGTAAAAAAAATCTGCATTAAAAAACGAAAAGAATGAGCCCAGAGCGAAGCTTTTTCCTTAATTTTTACCGGAGATATGAATTTTCCAAAATTTAATTTATTTCTATTTATTTAAAAATTCAATAATTTGAATTAATCAATGAAATAAAAAAATTGAAGTAATAATTGATAAAGTTGGTGAAAAAATCTGCATTTAAAAACGAAAAGAATGAGCCTTTTCGTTGAATTTTACCGAAAATCTGAATTTTCCAAATTTATTTTATTTTTATTCATTTAAAAATTCAATAATTTGAATTAATGAAATAAAAAAATTGGAGTAATAATAATATATGAAATAAGTAAAAAAATCTGCATAAAAAAACGAAAAGAATGAGAGCCCAGAACCGTGAACAAGTCCTCAGTTTTTTTTTGTTTTTTTTTTCTTAATAAAAATCTTCTCGTCGTTGGTATTCGCGCAGTCTTTTTTGGAATGAGACGACTATTGAAAATTCACATATCAAACACCACCTGAGAGTATATATTTTTCCGTTTTTCGTTTTTTCACTTTGTTTCATTTTTTTGTTGTTGTTGTTTTTTTCTAAAAACTAATACAATATTATCGTACAAAGTAAGAGGGGGCTTCGAAATTCTTACGTACACAGGGATTAAGTTCATGATTCGTAGAGTTACTATTTCCTCGTATTTTCTGTTCGTCGTGATTTTTTGTTCGAAAATCTCTCTCGGTCACATTTCTCATTTTAATCGTTTATCGTTTTCTTTGAAAATTTGTATATATTTCGTGGCGGAGTTATAAAAATTTAACACAAAATATTATTTACTTTTGTTGTTGTTGTTTTTTTTGGAGGAAATACAATTCAGAGACGTTGGAAATTTGGAGGATCGCTTCCCTTCGAATCGTTTATATTTCAACAGATTTTATTGCCAATTTAGTGGTTTTAATTTGCTTGCTTTGTCCCGCATCGCGCAAAATCATTTTTCCCTCGAAAATGACATTTTTCCTCGCTGTCTCGTAACAATTCAATTTTTTTTTATTTTTTCACTCCTCAATGTAACTTACGAGTCAGGTGTTTGCTTTTCCGGTCCCTGTGAAAGGCTCCAATTTGTTTGGACAGAATACTGACCTTTTCTGGCGCGTTTTTTTTTCTTTTTTTTCTGGCAACGTGGTTTTTATGTATCTACGAGGAAAGCATCGATACGTGAATTTGATGTTCGTCGTGTCCTGATGAATCTTGAAAACTTACTTTGAAAAAAAAAGGAAAAAAAAAAAGGAATTTTTTTTTTTTTTTCTTCGATATTTTTTAATCTTCGTCTTCCCCCGATTCGGATTCTTCCTCGGCGTTCTGTAGCCACTCGATGAATTTCTTCATTTGGTCCAAAAACAACATTTTTCCCTTGAGCGAGTGGCCCTCCTTGTACCACTTCAGAATCACTTCCTCGGAAACTACGTCCTCTGTCGAACGACAATTACGAACCTCGTGTTAATGTGAAAATGGGAGAGTGCCAATGGAAAAGGTTTATAATTTTTTTAGGCAATTTTTTACGTACTTTTGTAGAATAACAAAACGATCTTCTGGAAGACTTTCATAAAGTTCATATTCTCGTAACAAAACTCTTGAACTTTGAGGATTAGAGCGAGCTCAGATCTGGCAGTGGATGTGAATGCACCGAATAACGGCGTGTAGATTTTTAAATGTTTCAGCGCTTGCTCGGCCACCAACTCTTCCTTCTTGTTCCATTCGGCTTGACCCATCACCACCGACCAGATCTGACGAGAAAAGGATTCGTTTAAAGATTTTCAAAAAGAAACCACACTTTTTTCCTTCGTTCTCCCGTTTTTTATCGTTTTACCGAATTTTCCACTAATTTTACGACTTTGGGCAAAATTCCCCAGGCTCACGGGATTCTGCATTAAAAAAGGAAAAGAATGAGCCCAGGGTGAAGCCTTTTCGTCAAATTTTACCGGAGATATGAATTTTCCAAAATTTATTACATTTTTATTCATTTAAAAATTCAATAATTTGAATTAATTAATGAAATAAACAAAATTGAAGTAACAATAATTTATAAAATTTGTCAAAAAATCTTCATTGAAAAACGAAAAGAATGAGCCCAAGTGGAAGTCTTTTCGTCAAATTTTACCGGAGATATGAATTTTTTTTAAATTTATTTTATTTTTTTCCATTTAATAATTCAATAATTTGAATTAATTAATGAAATAAACAAAATTGAAGTAACAATAATTTATAAAATTTGTCAAACCAACTACATTAAAAAACAAAAAGAATGAGCCCAGGGTGAAGCCTTTTCGTTAAATTTTACCGGAGATATGAATTTTCCAAGATTTATTAAATTTTTATTCATTTAATAATTCAATAATTTGAATTAATTAATGAAATTTAAAAAATTGAAGTAATAATTTATAAAATTTGTCAAAAAATCTGCATTAAAAGAGGAAAAGAATGAGCCCAAGTGGAAGTCTTTTCGTTAAATTTTACCGGAGATATGAATTTTCCAAAATTTATTCAATTTTTATTCATTTAATAATTCAATAATTTGTACCGACAGCGATGGGTTCGCGGTCGGTGCGTGGCTCCGGCGATCACCCAAGTTAAGCAGCAACGACTGCGGTCAGTACTTGGTTGGGTGACCGCTTAGCCATGCACCGGCTGGCGAATCAATCGCTGAGCGGGAGGCGGTTTTCGCTGAGTTTCTGATGGAGCTATCCAACTGAAACTCAGTGAAAACATAGCCGCCTGTATCGGCCAGGGTTTTCCACAGTTTCCCCTGGTCCTCGTGCGAATGCGATACAGTAGTGCATTAGGAAAGAGTGGCTGTGGGCAACACTCTGGGGGGAACTCCCGGAACTANAAACAAAAAGAATGAGCCCAGGGTGAAGCCTTTTCGTTAAATTTTACCGGAGATATGAATTTTCCAAGATTTATTCAATTTTTATTTATTTAATAATTCAATAATTTGAATTAATGAAATTAAAAAAATTGAATAATTTATAAAATTTGTAAAAAAAACTGCATTAAAAAACAAAAAGAATGAGCCCAGGGTGAAGCCTTTTCGTTAAATTTTACCGGAGATATGAATTTTCCAAGATTTATTAAATTTTTATTCATTTAATAATTCAATAATTTGAATTAATGAAATTAAAAAAATTGAATAATTTATAAAATTTGTAAAAAAAACTGCATTAAAAAACAAAAAGAATGAGCCCAGGGTGAAGCCTTTTCGTTAAATTTTACCGGAGATATGAATTTTCCAAGATTTATTCAATTTTTATTTATTTAATAATTCAATAATTTGAATTAATGAAATTAAAAAAATTGAATAATTTATAAAATTTGTAAAAAAAACTGCATTAAAAAACGAAAAGAATGAGCCCAGGGTGAAGCCTCTTCGTTGATTTTTACCGGAGATATGAATTTTCCAAAATTTATTAAATTTTTATTCATTTAATAATTCAATAATTTGAAAAAAATAAAAAAATCAAAGTAACAATAATTTATAAAATTTGTAAAAAATAAGTGAAATAAAATCCCATAAAAAAAAAAGGTAACCGTTCCAGGATTTTGAAAAATCGTTAAACCGCATTTTCGACCAGTTTTTCAAACTTTCAGCTAATTCGAAATTTGAATTTTTCAAAATTCGGGTCATTCAGACCCCGAGTTACTGGAACAGGTAAAAAAAAAAAGAAAGGAAAATTGTATTTCTCACCAGTCCGATAACTTCATGCTCGGGTATGCCACATCTGAGTGCCATCTCCTTAAGATCGAGTACAATGTCCTTGATGGGTCGATTGTCAGCCAAGTCGTCGAGCAGAAGCTGCTGGAGATCGCGTTTAGCTTCTTGGCTCGCTTGAGCTTTATGGAGCTTGACGATGTCGGCCAAGCCGACGGCCTCGAAAACCGAGCGGAAATATTCTTCCGAGCGTTTGTTCGGTGGCACAAATTCCATTAACCTGGCAAAGAAAAAAAAAAACGCAAAAGTTGGAGAATTTTCGAGAATTTTTCAAAATTAACAACAAAAACGTGTTTTTTGGTTTTTTTTCTTCACCTTCCCTCGATGCCACCGCGCTTCAGCGCCGTCATCAAACTCGACAAACCCTTCTCCGTTTTCCAGGTCACAAAAACCTCCATCAGAAAGTCCAGCGCCAAATTATCTTTGACGAGATGTTCGTTTATGAGAACGGAGAGGACGGTCGGTGGTACAGAACCGTTGGAGATCCAGAGAGCAGTCATTCTCGCTAGTTTTATTCTCTCCAAAGGAGAGAATCCTTTCATAAAGACCAGCACTTTTTTCATCTCCTCCTCAAACATCTTCTCCAAGTATTTGTAACGTCGCATAAGTTTGGTGAATACCTGGGTAGAAAAAAAACCATTTTTCCAGCTCTTGTTAAACTTTTCTCAGTTCTCTGCCAAATATCACACGTCTGAATATGATGCACTCGAATTTTACGAACAAACGAAATTTTACCAACAAAAACGACGAAAAAATAATAAAACAAAATAAATAAAATGTCAATTTCTTCTGGTTTGTGACTTTTTTTTTTTACATTCACGTGGCGTGGGACCATTTCCATAAAAATATTGCAAATCACGTAAATAAAAATGTTGTAAATTATTATTGAATTAAAATTTTCTGCTTTGTGATTCTTTTTTCACATTCACGTGGCATTTCGATAAAAATATTGAAAATCACGTATAAAAAAATGTTGTTAATTATTATTGAATTAAAAATTCCTTATTTGCGATTTTTATTTGTCGTGATAAATTTTTTTGTGATTTTTTTTTTCATATTCACGTCGCGTGGGGCAATTTCCATAAAAATATTGCAAATCACGTATAAAAAAATGTTGTAAATTATTATTGAATTAAAATTTCCTCATTTGCGATTTTTATTTGTTGTGATAAATTTTTTTGTGATTTTTTTTTTCACATTCACGTGGCATGGGGCCATTTCCATAAAAATATTGCAAATCCCGTATAAAAAAATGTTGTAAATTATTATCGAATAAGAATTTCCTTATTTGCGATTTTTATTTGTTGTGATACATTTTTTTGTGATTTTTTTTTCACATTCACGTGGCGTGCGGCCATTTCCATAAAAATATTGCAAATCACGTAAAAAAAAATGTTGTAAATTATTATCGAATAAAAATGTTCTCGTTTGTGATTTTTTTTTTATGAAATTTTGTCGCGTGATCAATGTGCTAATGAATTTAGCGATTGACGAGTTTTTACCTGTTCGTAATTCTTCATAGACTCCATATCCTCCGGCTGCGCGAAAACGCAGGCGGTAGTTTTGACAAGTTTGTCTCCATCTTGAGCGATGGAGCCGCCGGGTACCAAGAGGCCTCCGGCAATAAGAATATCAAAAAGAGCTTCTCCGTAGCGACGATAGTCCAATTTGGAGCCGGCGGTGTCTAAATACTTGGAAATAGCGTCTAGGTCGTTGCCAGCCTTTTCCAGGCCCAGCAGAATCGCATCTCGAAAGCCGGTCGGATCGTATTTCTCTTTTTCATCTGGCGCGGAGGGAAATTTTTTTTATTGCATTATTTTTCTCGGGGAATCGCGCGATTTTTTTGTGATTTTATGGAAAAATTCGATTTACCTCTTTTTCTGGTCTTTATGCGTTGACCTGATAGCACTGGCTTTTCTATTTTTTGACTCATACAACACCCTTCTGTAATAAATGATTAATAAACTTTAGGCAATTAGCGATTCTTTGTTAATTCGATGATTCATTGCGATTTATAGAGTGCGAGATCGCCCTTCCCCTCAGTTTTTCTCGAGTCACCACGAGAACGAAAGTCGAGTCGCGAAATCGGGGAAAAAGACCTTGAGGAGGATTCTTCGTGCTGAAAACATCGAGCGAGACTCAAAACCGAAATTTTGGCAAGTTTTGTGAACACTCCCGAGGCTAAAATAACGTTGGAGGATTTCCCCCTCCCCTCGATCGCGTTGCCTCGTGTACAAAGCGTTCAGGCAGCGCGTACGAAGATTGCCCAAAGGGAATATGACACTGCGATGTTTTCATGGGCCTCGGGATATTGGGGAATTGCATGGACGCGTTGATCGATGTTTTTTCCGCGTCGAGCGATGCTCGTTTATGCAACGACGATCGCGCGCTGTTTGTGGGACGAAAAAAAGCGCGAGTTTTCTCGCATCGCTCGCCAGCTGAGGTTAAGGTCGCGCCAATCGGCCACAATGGCCGAAAGATTCGTGAAAGCGCGTTGGCCAAGAAAAAAAAACTTGACGCGCTCGTAACTCCCTTTTTCTACTAAATTCTCCCGAAAACTCTTTCCCACGAACTCGGAAATAAATTTACGGTAACGATTTTTTTTTACTTACTTCAATAAACGGTACGAACGTAGAATATGTCCTTTCCAGGCGATTAGTACAATGCGAAGTGCTTCGAAGAGTGGCTAGGAGAACTGTTGTGTGTATGTGTGTGTGTGTGTTGGGTATGTGGGAACTTGGGGTCAGCGAGACGAAGAAATAATAAAATGGAAAACGGAAAGAACCTAGTGGAGATCTCGCGCATTTATACGAGCTTCTGCGCCGGCGCGACCGGAAACGAGACACGAAGACGCGCTCTGTCTTACCGATTGAATTTTTTAAAAAATTTTTTTTTAAAACAATTGCGATTCGTAAAATAAATAAATTTCGTTGAAATTCCTCAGTTTTCGCTGTGCAATTAATTTTCTAAACATTTCTTTCCTTTTCGCATATTTTTGTGAAATTTCTGGGCGGATCTGTTTTACCGACTGAGAACTTTTAGTTCGTCGGCTCGACGCTGCTGCTGGCGGCGACACTGGTCGCGTTTACGAGCTGAATGGGCACCATTGTTCCGATGATTCGAACGTAAACACACGATTTCGTAAACATTCAAAAGCCCGAGATACTTGGGCCGGTCTGTAGTGCGAATAACGATGGAAATTGAATCGCGTTGGTCGCGAGGACGAAAACTATTCGTTGCGCGATCTTTTGGCGTTTTCGAAGGATTGTAAAATATTGCCGCGTCGCAGGCTCATGGCGCTAGTGTCGTTTTGTTTTCAAGCAATTTGAAAAAGATCGATGCACGCTTTTGCGAGACGTTTTTCGGTTTAGTTTGTTTACATTTTGCTTTTATCTCGTAAACGTTCGTAGTTCGTAATCCAGCGCGTTTTCCTAAAATCTCGGCGCAACGATCGTGTTCCTGCTCGCCCAGTACGCACGCGTGCCGCTTTGTTCTGTGACTTCCCACATTTCTCTCTCTAGTTGTTCTTTCAACTTCCGGCACTTCGAGCGAAGCTTCGAGCGCGACGATTCATCGTAATTTCGCGGTAAGAAGAAACGAGCTTTGTTCTTTGTTCATCATTCTTTCGGGCACGTGTTAACTGTTTTCGCTTGGAAATCGTAATCGCAGACTCTCAGAGACTGAAATTCTTCAAAAATACGTGAAAATTCATTGCGACGCGTTTCTCAGTGAAACAACGCAGTTTTTCTTTGTTAAAATCTGTACGACGATTCCGTTCGAACAAACAAAAGTTTTTCGTTCGCAACGATGACTTACCAGGAACAACGTGCCTTGGGAAATCGCAGGTATGGAAAATGATCGTTCGGTCGGTCTCTCTCGTCAACGAGACAAAGCAAACTCTATCGCCATTGTTTTTTTTCTTTCGATCGCGTTAATCCTGTGAAACTCGATATCTTCCAATTCCAGGGACGACGATCTCTGTACGATTTACGTAAACAACTTGCCGGCCGAATTGAACGAGGTATATATATGTCCTTGATTCTTATACTTACGATTTTCTTATTTCTCACGATTTACTTATTATTCACGATTTACGAATAAATCGCATTTCGAAATTGACATATTTATAGCCCTGGCTATAAAATCCTCGATTTTCGACGACAAATGACCCAAAACCCGGAAAACTCGTACGAAATTCAAGTTTCCGTAAAAAAATTCATTTGCAGTAGAAAAATTTCGAAAAATCTGAAAACATAATTTTTTTTCTTTTTTCCTCTCAAAACTTTTCCATTCCACAGAGATTTTTTCTGTGAAATGTTGATCCCACGCAATTTCCTTGGGAAAGAATTTTCATTAACCAAAATGGAAAGAAAATTCGACAATTATTTTGCGACCAAGAAACTCGAGTTTGTTTTTTAACGTCGTTAACTGTTTATGTTGTTGGAACGAAGAAATTGTGAAAAGAGCGCTTGCGAGGTTCCAATCCTGGAACGGTAACGCTCTTTCTCTTCGTTTCCCAGTTTTTTGTCGTTTTACCGAATTTTTGACGAATTTTTTGGCTTTAAGCAAAATTGCCCAGGCTCGCGCGATTCTGCATTAAAAAACGAAAAGAACGAGCCCAGGGAGAAGCCTTTTCGTTGAATTTTACCGGAGATATGAATTTTTCAAAATTGGGATCTCCCAGACCCGGGGTTAAGGGAATGGAAGAAAAAAATGAGATTCTAGGATCAAATTGTTGGAGAATAAAGTTTGTAAGGAGCTTCTCGATATTTTCAGGATGGAATCGCGCAAATATTCAAGACGTACGGCGAAATTTGCAGTCTTTTTTCCCCGGCCAATGCCCATTGGGCTTACATAAGTTACAAGACTTACAAGGAAGCGGAACACGCTATCCGCTCGCTCCACGAGCAGAGTCCTCTGTACTTGAACGTCGCTTTCCGCAAGAAAGCAGTAACGCCCGTCAATAAAAATCCTCCTTCGGCTCACGAGAATGGCGCTCCCCCGGATCTCAGGGAATTCAGATACATGGAGAACAGAGCGTGAGTTATTCCCTTGAAAACGAAAATAATGAAATGCGATCTTTGACGATAGTTCAGGAAATGCAACCATTTTTTTTAAAGAAAAAAAATGAAACAATTTTCAAAGTTTCGATCGTTGGAATGCAACGAAATTCTGTTTTTTCTCGAAGAGAACTCGTAATTATAAAAAAATATTTGGTCTGCACGAAAATCGACACGAAAAATCGCCACAATTTTCCAAATTCATTAAAAAATTCATTAATAAATAAATAATTAAATAAATAATAAAAAAATAATAATAAATAAATAATAAATGAATAATAAATGAATAATAAATAAATAATAAATTTTTCTTGAACAGAACTCGTAATTATTACAAAATGTTTGGTCTGGACGAAAATCGCCACAATTTTCAAAATGCAATAAATAATTCATAAATAAATAAATAAATAATAAATAAATAATAAATAAATAATAAATAAATAATAAATAAATAAATAATAAATAAATAAATGTGGCTCTTTGTCCTACAGATTGTTGGATATTGATCCTCGGAGTCCTAAAATCATGCCCAACGCTTTGGCCATCAACGCAGCGGAAATTTACGGCAACCCGAACGTCGCGGTGAACTCTGTTTATCCAACGGAATTGGATCATAACTTGTACAATCCTTTCGAGAGCAGGGGACGCTACGCCGACACGAACGCCATGTGGTCCAGGTACCAACAATTTTCTTCTACCCCGAGAAAAAGAAAAATTGAAAATTTTCCCGAAAATGTGATGATTTATTTTCCATGGAAGAAAATCCACGAGATTTTCATGGGAATTTGAATTCTGCTCAGTAAAAATTTGCCAATTTTCGAAATCGTCCTCTTTTTTTTTTCTGTGACGATAATTTTCGTTAATTATTTCACTGAACAAACTGAGGCACGATTTTTCTTGATGTACGTTTCAGGGCCTGCGTGAGTATCGATGAATTTGGCAAGAGAAGAGTTTCCGGGGGTCGTGGATACACGAGCTACCCGGTTGCTGAGCCTGCCTATGCTCCAGGCTTTCACATTCCGTATGGACGAGTGTGCGAGAAACGCGAGCCAGTGAGTTTTTTTTCGATTTTCTACCAACAATTCTTAGTTCCTACTGCGCGAAAACATTTTTCCGAGTTTTTTCTAAAAATTCGGAAAAAAGCGAAAGAGAAAATTGTGATACGATGGTTTTTTAAATTTCATCATTAAAAAAATGAGCCCGAGGTGAAGCCTTTTCGTCAAATTTTGCCGGAGACATGAATTTTTCAAAAGTTCATTTTCATTTATTCATAATTTTCGAGTATTTGTTAATTTAATCATTAAAAAAAAATTAAAATAATTATAATTAATTAATTAATTGAATAAAAAAATTTAAATAATTATAATCGATTAATTAATTGAATTTAAAAAATTATAATTCATATAATTAGACTCCAGGTTACGGGAATAGGCAAAAAAAAAAGGTTACCGTTCTAGTGCCAACGCGATGTCACACTCGGGATTAATTTTTCAAACTTTTTTTTTTTTNTTTCGAATCGAACGGAGATTTTTTTTTCACAACTCTGTAATTTTTTGAATCAAGGGGTTTTATCAGTACGGCAACGATGGATTGGAACACGGCATTGGGAAATGTCAATTTTGCGCTCACTTTGCTAAACTTCGGTGCGGAAGGTGCGACGCGTACTATTGTTCTCAGCAATGCCAACTGAGAGATTGGCCCCGTCACAAACTAGAGTGCATAGAGATTCCGTAAGTAACATTTGTTCTATTTGATTTTTCGTTGAGTTGCGAATAACTGAGATAAAGGTCGAGTTGAAATTTTTGGATTTTTTCGGAATTTTGGAAACTTAGAGTCTTTCGGGATTTTGGGAACAAAATTTGTTCCATTTGATTTTTTGTTGCGTTGCGAATAACTGAGAAGAACGTCGAGTTGTAAATTTTTGGAATTTTGGAAAATTAGAGTTTTTACAGATTTTGGGAACAAAATTTGTTCCATTTGATTTTTCGTTTCGTTGCGAATAACTGAGAAGAAGGTTGAGTTGGAAATTTTTGGAATTTTTTCGAATTTTTGAAACTCAGAGTCTTTAAAGATTTCGGGAACAAAATTTGTTCCATTTGATTTTTTGTTGAGTTGCGAGAAACTGAGAAGAACGTCGAGTTGAAATTTTTCGATTTTTTTGGAATTGTTGAAACTCAGAGTCTTTAGAAATTCCGGGAGTTGAACATTTTTTGGATTTTTTTTGAATTTTCGAAACTAGAGTCTTTAGAGATTTCGGGAACAAAATTTGTTTCATTTGATTTTTCGTTTCGTTGCGAATAACTTAGAAGAACGTTGAGCTACAAATTTTTGGAATTTTTTGGAATTTCGGAAACTAGAGTCTTTGGAGATTCCGCGAGTAAAATTTGTTCCATTTGATTTTTCGTTTCGTCGCGAATTTTGTATTTCCGCAGGCCGCTCATAGAAGACTCGAGTTCGTCGGGTTCGCGTGTAGCGCAGATGGTAAAGGAGGTTGTACATGAGGAACCGACGCCAATACCTCGAAAGCCTCGTGGTACGATGGACACGGGGATCATCGGGACTCTTCGTCGTCCAAGAAAGTTGGGAACCCCGAAAAATACGGTCGACCAAGTTTCCGAAGAGCAAGAGAAACTTGTGGAAGGAATAACGAACGGTAACGTTGAGGTTCGGGCGGAAAATCCTGTTTCCGAGGAGCGCGCGGGGCCGAAGATTCTTCCGGAATCGTTAAAAATCGAAAAATCGCCAAAAATCCAAAAAATCGAAGAAATCGCGATCGCCAAAAAGATTTCCGCTCCCGTAACTGTCGCGGAACCGAAATTGCCGTCGCCCGTGATGAGCGAAACCGTGGCGACCGTAAAATCGCCAAATTGCTCGATAATTTCCTCCAAAACGAACGATTACGAAAAAACTGATCGAGACATAGTTTTCCAGAGTAATTCTCGAGTCTCATCGCGAGCGAACGATCGTGTTCGCGAAGCTTCGTCGTCATCGCTGGAAAATTTGTCGATCGAGGGTCTAAAAATCGTTCCCTCTCCAGAAAATACAAAAATCGCGAACCGCATATCGAGCGAGAAATTCGAAGATGTTCGCGTGGTGTTTAGCATGGAGGATTCAACGATCTGGGTGAACAAATGCGAGGACGTGGAGAAGCTCGAATCGTTGATGCTGGAATTGTCATCGAAAGTGGAAAATTGGCCAAAAGTTGAAAACGTCGTGGTCGGCGGTTTGTACGCCGCTCAGTACGAAGGGATTTGGCACAGAGTCTTGGTTCTTTCCAAAACACCGACGATCGTCCTGTCGTACATCGATTTCGGCAACGAGGAGCCTCCGCAATCGACAGATTTTCGTTTAATGAAAGATTTCGCGGATGAGCCTGGTTACGCGATCCGTTTGCGTTTGGCGGCGAATTGCAAGCGGAAAAATCTCGTTCCGGACGAGATATTGTCGGTGAGATCGTTGGGAATCGATCAACAAGGAATAATCGAGGTGATTGATCACGAAGAGTCCGAATCGTCGAAGCCACACGCGCGGATCGTGGAAAATCCCGAACTCCGGAAAATTCCTGATGCTGGGAAAGTTGAGGCTGCGGAGACAAAGTCTTGCGGAGATTTGCGGAGCTCGATCGACAACTTGGAACTCACAGGAACAGGATTCCTGCAAGTTTTCGTGTCTCTGGACGAGAAATCGTACGCGGCGTGTGTGCTCTCGACGAATTCGACGAGCGGCTACGAAATGGTTTACGAAAGCCTCGGCGGAGTTTGTTCTGCGAGCGAAAAGCCTCGGGACTTGGTTGCGAAGGTGGGCGCGTTCGTTTGTGGAAAACGAGGGGACGCGTGGTTGCGTGGTCACGTGGTGGCGGTGGGTCCACCGATTCGATTGTCTCTGGTGGACGAGGCGAGAGTCGCGCCGGTGGAGGAAATAACTCCGATGCCGAGCGGATACGAGGAGATCGATTGTTTCGGAGCGATCGTGACGCTGGAAGATTGCACGGCGAAGCTAAATGCAGAGGAAACGGGACAATTCACCGTGACGGAAATAAAGGTCGAGGGGGAGACGAGAATCGTAAAAGCGATTTTCTCGAGTCCGGAGAACATCAAGGGCGTGCGGTTCAGTATGAGAAACTGGAAGCCGACGGCCGAGCAAAAAGGCATCGAGCTTGCGGAGCTGAAGAACAACAGCGAGGTACGATTTCCATATTTCTCCGTTTCGAATAATTTTGCATCTCATTTTCCTAACGATTGTTGCTTTTTTTCCCAAGGTTTGCATTTCGGCGTACAAAAGCGAGAGAATTTTGTTCGTGCGTGCTCTAGACAAGGAATCCCTGGAGCTGTGTCACCGTTTGACTCAAAACATTGCCAAATGGGCCCAAAAAGGTGAGTCCCATTTTTGTACAGCGTCGAAAAAAAAAAAAAACTGCATTTTNAAAAAACCGCATTTTCATCGGAATATCGTTGCATGTCTGGCAGCTCCGAAGCTGGAGAAGGCTCCGATAGTCGGTCAGCTGGTGATAGCAAAATTCGTTGATGGAAATTACTACCGAGCCATCGTGACCAAACTCGTCGACGACAAAGTCTCAGTCTCTTACGTTGACTACGGAAACGACGACGTCACGACCATCGACAATCTACGAGCATTGTCCGACGATTTGAAACATGTTGGTTAAACATTTTTTTACCTTTTTAGAAAATTATAATCCACAAATTATTATAATCCACTGATTACCTAATTAATTAAAATTAATAATTAACTAATTAATTAAAATTCACTAATTATCTAATTATTTAAAATTAATAATTAACTAATTAATTAAAATTATTAATTAACTAATTAATTAAAATTAATTAATTAACTAATTAATTAAAATTAATAATTAACTAATTAATTAAAATTATTAATTGACTAATTAATTAAAATTATTAATTGACTAATTAATTAAAAGTACTAATTAGCTAATTAATTAAAATCGAAAAATTGACTAATTAATTTTAATTGACTAATTAATTAATTAAATTTGAATAATTAATTGAATTTAAAAAATTAATTAAATCGAATTGAAAAAAAATCATTATCAATTAATAAAAATAGAATAATTAATCGAATGAATTAAAATAAAATAATTAATCAAAATCAATAATAAATTGATTAATCGATGAATTTAATTTGAATGAATTTGATTTGATACAAAAATTGTAATTCACGAAAAGGAGGACGA
This sequence comes from Hyposoter didymator, assembly GCA_037952995.1. Taxonomy (NCBI): domain Eukaryota; kingdom Metazoa; phylum Arthropoda; class Insecta; order Hymenoptera; family Ichneumonidae; genus Hyposoter; species Hyposoter didymator. Next base: position 14,297,772 of record JBAJMU010000005.1, read on the forward strand.
ATCTGATTGAATTTTGTTTTTCTCCATTTGTAGGAAAAATCGTGCGCCAGCAAAATTGTCTTGAAAGGCATTGTCGAGGGTGTACCGACCAAAGAAGTTCATCAATATTTGGATCTCTTGGTCGGTACAGAACAGCCGCTGATTTGTACGTTCGAAGGAAGCCCCTGCCAGGATGGAGTCACACTGACCACCGCCAAAGGCGAGAACGTCAATCACAAAGTTAACACTTTCCTGAAACCAAACTGGCAACGCGAAGATCCATCCAAGAGTAAGAAATTATTGAAGAAATTTAAATCCTTTCAATGTTGCAACTTTTTTTTTTTTGTTCATTTTTTTCGTTGGCCTTAGATCTCGAATGCTTCATGACCGACGATCTCGAAGTCGCAAGCCTCGGGGATGTTGGCCATACCGTCAAGGTTTTGGTTCTTTACGCCGCTGATCCGCCATTCAAATACGTCGTCGCTCCGTTCGACAGAGAACTCATCGCTCACATTACTTCGATTATGCCCGAATTGGTAAGAAATTATGGCTCTCGAACAAACAAACTCACAATCGCTTCAAAAATTATAAAAAAAACACAATTTTTTTCTTGCGCAGTAAGAAATTATTTCTCTCGAGCAAACGAACCCACAATCGCTTCAAAAATGATGAAAAAAAACACAATTTTTTCCTCGCACAGTAAGAAATTATTTCTCTCGAGCAAACGAACCCACAATCGCTTCAAAAACGATTAGAATTTTTTCTACAGCATGAAATCTTCCTCGTATGCGTTTCCTTGAAACAAAAAACACAATTTTTTCCTCGAACAGTAAGAAATTATGGCTCTCGAGCAAACAAACTCACAATCGCTTCAAAAATGATAAAAAAAACACAATTTTTTTCTCGGACAGTAAGAAATTATGGCTCTCGAGCAAACGAACCCACAATCGCTTCAAAAACGATTGGAATTTTTTCTACAGCATCAAATCTTCCTCGAATGGGATTCCTTGAAACAAAAAAACACAATTTTTTCCTCGCACAGTAAGAAATTATGTCTCTCGAACAAACAAACTCACAATCGCTTCAAAAATGATAAAAAAAAACACAATTTTTTTCTCGGACAGTAAAAAATTGTGTCTCTCGAGCAAACGAACCCACAATCGCTTCAAAAACGATTAGAATTTTTTCTACAGCATGCAATCTTCCTCGTATGCGTTTCCTTGAAACAAAAAACACAATTTCTTCTTCGAACAGTAAGAAATTATGTCTCTCGAGCAAACGAACCCACAATCGCTTCAAAAACGATTGCAATTTTTTCTACAGCATGAAATCTTCCTCGTATGGGATTCCTTGAAACAAAAAAACAAGATTTCTTCCTCGAACAGTAAGAAATTATGTCTCTCGAGCAAACAAACTCACAATCGCTTCAAAAACGATTTAAAAAACACAATTTTTTCCTGGGACAGTAAGAAATTATGTCTCTCGAGCAAACGAACCCACAATCGCTTGAAAAACGATTAGAATTTTTTCTACAGCATGCAATCTTCCTCGTATACGATTCCTTAAAAAAAAAAAATCATGTTTTATGTTGAAAATTAATTTTTTTTCATCAAAAACGTTTTTTTTTTATTTTTTTCTAAATTAATTTTGAATTTTTCGACAAATTTTTGAAAAATAGTTGCAAAAATATTGCGAATCAACGAAAACGCACTATATACCGAGGAACGGTGAGCTTTGCTTGGCGATTTGGGAAGGTGCTTGGTACCGAGCGGCCTGTATAGAGCGTAGCGCAACGCCGACACAAGCGAGCGTCTATTTCGTCGATTATGGGAATATAGCGACGGTCAATCATACGGACATGAGAGAGATGACGAAAGATTTCATGTCGCCAGCGGCGCTGGGTCTTTCCTGCATCGTGAAAAGTACGTGGAATTTTTTTCTCTTCGTTTGAATAAAAAAAATGGCCGAACTTTGTTTTTTCGGATTATCGTAACGTTTGGCATGTCGATGACAGATCTCGGGATCCCCGTGGTGAATGGGAAAGTGGCGGAAAATGTTTTGCAGCGAATGGAGCAGCTCGTCCCGTTGAACAATCTCGTCGATGCGAAAATCGTGAGAAAAGCTTCGGCGAACGTTCAATTGGACGGCGACTACGAGATCGAGCTGCCGATCGTCCGCGATCAACTGGTCGCCGAAGGCCTCGCGAAATAATCATCGTAACTGCGAAATCCAGACCGAGCGACAATTTTTTTGCTGCAAAACTTTGATTTTTATTGTTTTTTCAAATTATGTTTTGTTTTTTATTTTTTCATTAGATTTTTAGATTTAACGAGAGTCGACGACGAGGTACGTGCGAGTTTTCACGATTTCGTTGGTTCCGAACGTCGCGAAATATTTTTCGAACGACTCGATTTATAAATTTGTTTCTTTTTTTTGTCAAAGATTTATCGTTGTTGCCAAAAAACGAGAAAAAAACGTTTTTTTTTACGTGAATTTCAACGGAAAAGATTTTTTTGTTCTTATGAAAATTTTAGTCGCAATTTATCGCTGAAATTGAGCAATTTTTTTTTTTTTACTTACGAAACAACTTTGGAGAATTCTTACCGCTGAAGGAAAACGAATTTTTGGATTTTTTATATTTTTGTGTTTTGTTTTTATTTTTGAGATTATTAACTGAGCGCTGGAGAAAATTTATCATCACTCGTGTAGCGCACGACTAAACGTTGAAAAGACTGACGAGAAACGTCGTCACGTTACAGAGAATTGAAAAATGTATTTTTTTATGTACCACTGTTAAACTCAACGGAGTAATGTTTCCGTTCAACAAAGATTGATTAATAAAAGACTCGAACACTCAATTGTTGATTTTTCGTGTATTTTTTTTTAAGAAACTTGACCCTTGACCCCTACGCCGTGTTTTTTGGTTCAGAAACCTCGGCACCGAGTCCAAAATCAACTCGCAATCTGCTCTTTGGCATTGAACGCAATCCGGGCCGTTTGAAAAGCCAGAAACGAGAATTTTATTTTTTTCGTTTCATTTCGCTGAGAATTATAAAATTCTTGGGACGCGATAAAATTTGATTGTTTCTCGAATCGCAAATGCTAAGAAAATTCGGAATATTTGGGATTTTTTTTGTACGGAGATCGCGATAGAGGAAGCTCGTTATTGAATAATTAACATTAACGAATTAAACGTAGTCTCATGGAAACTGCCATAACTTTGCGACAAGTTTTCTTTTTGACTCCTCAATTTTTAAATATCCACAAGTTTATTGACAAATATTTTTCGTATTTGTTTAAAAAATGGTTCTTAACAAAATGTGAATTTTTTCATAACGAATCGTCGTGAAATTTTGACACGACCTCTATGAACACTTTGTACAAAAACGTACGAAATTTTCCGAATTTTCTCATCGTTTTTATTTCAACGCTCAAGGTCGATGGAATTCTCAAAATTTGGTACGTTTTCACATAAAGTATTTACGAGGTCGTGTTTACAAATTTCACGACGCTCAAGAAGCTTTTTCATTGAGCAATTGACTTGAAAAATGGGATCGCGGTCTGTTGGACGTGTGTATATAGTTTATCACACGAAACCCATACATCGCGCGGTGTCGGCGCGTCAGTGGAGATTCGTTCTAACCTCAAAAAAGCGAAAAGTGACAGTTTCTCAAAGATCGAGATGTCGTTAAATTTCTAACATTCTCGTCACATACCAAGAAGTAATAATTCCATAAATTCTAATGTACAAAGTGACAGAAAAAAATAACAACAGCTAGAAACATAAAAAGAGGAAAAAAAAATGAACGCTCAAATACGACAAACGTACGAGGGTTTGCTCCACAAATACACAAACGCGATGAAAGGCTGGCAGTATCGTTGGTTCATTCTCAGTCCGGAAACTGGCGAGCTGCATTATTTTCTCAGCGAATCTGAAAAGAACCAGAGGCCCAGATGTTCCATTTATCTTGCCGGAGCTGTAATCGCGCCCAGCGACGAGGATTCCAACACGTTCACCGTCAACTCCGCAACAGGTATGCATCAAATTTTCATTTCAAAACTTTTTCCTCCTTTTCTCATTATTCGCTCGATTCTAAACCGAAAAAAAAGCGAACAAAGCATCGGAAAGTCGTCGTCGTCGTTCCGTCAACGAGAAATTTCAGAAAAAATCATTATTTTTCTTTCTCATTTTTGGATCAGGCGACATGATCAAACTGAGAGCTACGGACGCTCGCGCTCGACAAGAATGGGTCGACAAGCTGCGAGCCGTAACCGAGATGTATACTCGCGCGATAGCGAGCAGTCACCCGCCGTTGCCGCCGAGAGAACTCTCCACGAGCACGAACCGGAGTCCGGTCTCGAAGCTGGAGGTTCTGGACGCGTTTGCAAACTGCCGAGAGCAGTTGAACAAAGTCGAGAAGCAAAATCACGCTTTGGCGCAGACGATAGAAACTTCCAGCCTTCATCTCGATCCTGATCTCTTGGTGCTCAAGGCGACCGCGCACGCGACTCTCCACACGCTCAATCAATGCTTGAACATTTTGTACCAGTAAATCTCGTCGCAAAGATTTCCTCTTTGTACAGATTTGGGACGCTGTCTCGAGATTCGATCTGCATTTATCGATTCATTGTTTTTCTCGCTTTTTCTGACAATCTCGAGTTTTTCGTGCGCACGATGCAACTTCCAAGCTCGACGCGTCTGCTCGTCATTATTTTTCTTGTACAAATGTTTTAGAAAACGAGTTTCCAGGACGATCGTGTGGACACGTGTGACCAATCTCATTTTTGAGAAACATTTTTCACCAGTTTTGAGTGTGCGAGGAAAAGCATATCATAGATTTTGAGGGATGAGGGTTCAGCAGCCTTGGATCAATTTCTGGCGAATTTCCTTTATTATAACTTTTGGAATCTGCACCGTTGCAATTTTTAGATGAAGAAAAAAACGAATAAAACGATCGCATTGGAAATTTCAACGAATTCGATTTCTGCTTAGAATTTAGAGTCGTAAATAAAAACGAGACTCCCCGATCACTTTTTCTCTCGAAACGTAGATTTTTCTCGAAATATTCCTACAACCTTTTTTTTTTCTTTACCTATTCCTGGTAACCCGGGGTCAAAATGACCCCAATTTTGAAAAATTCATATCTCCCTGAAAATTCAACGAAGAGGCTTCTCCCTGGGCTCATTCTTTTCGTTTTTTGATGCAGAATCACGCGAGCCTGGGGTGATTTTGCTTGAAGTAAAAAAAATCAGTAAAAAATACGATAAATCGATAAAAATCGTGAGAAAGTTCGCAGGATTGGAAATCGAAGTGACGGCGTACGTAGACACACTATCCAGACACGAAAAAGTCGATTTTCCAAAAATCGCATCCAACGACGTACTCACAAGAATATTTAGCGAACATGGTCGATTTTCTCGTTAAATTTTGAACCAGGATTCGCTCCACAGTTGCTCATTTACAAGTTTCCAAAATGTCAAGGCCACTCGGTGAATCTCTTCGATCTTCCCAAGATCCTCGACGTTTTTTACTTCGAAATAAAAAAAAAAAATGCATTTTCGACGTCAACACGATTCTCCGCAGATGATAATTACAAAAACAATCAGCACAATGTCCTTATGCACTATCGAGGACATTTCGACGTAATAATACGGTTTGAGAAATTACGACGACGATTGCAATGTTTATTTTTATCATTTTGGAAAAATGTGATTAAAAAAAAAAGAGAAAAATCGACGAGGCAGCTCGATCATTGTGTTTCAGGTCGTGACGAGGTCGCGAAAATGAATGCCCTCTGTATATAGAATACATAAAGAAATATATAAAACTGAAAACGCTGTTTTATTCGATTCGATGATAATTACGAAAAAAACGTAATTGAGCAGAAAATCGTTTTTTTTTTTTTTTATATCGCTGTAATATCAATGCCAAGTGCACGGGAAGCAGAGAATACATTTGGGTGAAGGTGAGCGACTTTTACCTGGTCGTGCGGCAGCTCGGACTGGAGCGGAATAAGCGACTGGCATACGTACAGTTTCTGCGTCCGAGCAACTATACACTCGTTTCGAATCTGCCAAGTGCGCTGTTCCAGAAACATTCGACACCCACGGTAAAGAAAAAAAAGTAAAAAAAAAAAAAAAAATTCTCGTCGAATGTGAAAAAATGATTGTGCTACGGATTCGTCTTTATTGAGAAAAACGACGAGGTTTTGGACTGCGCGCGATCATTAGTATCGGAGGATTTTTACGATTGAAGAAACGGAGAGATTTTTTTTTTTTTTTTTAATTTAATTTTTTTTCTTACGAGGCCGACTGGTCAACGAAATTAATCGCGGTAATGCGGAGTAAACCAAAGTACATTTGCATACACGCACACTCCGGATGTTGGCGTGCATTTGAAAGAGAAAAATCGCTTCAGTCGTACGAACCATTTCCGCGAAACGGTCCATGAAAAATTTCTCCCTCGGTTTTCAAATTCGTTTGGAAAAAAAACAAAAAGATTTAAATTGTTGGAGCGTTATGTGCGATTTTTTTATTTCTCGTAGATCGAGATTGCTCGCTGAAGCTGCTGGGGTCAAGGTCGTCATGACCGCGCCGGAAAGCAATCAGGATGTTTTTATTATTACTCCAGCTTCGAGAACATCGGTAGTGCTCAAAATCGACAATCCACTCAATAATACCGACAACAAAAAGCTCGTGGGATTCCATCTTTCGAGATCGAAATGGGACCCCTATCCGTGGGTCGGATACGTCGAAACTGGAAGCATCGCCGATTCGGCAGGACTCAGGTAACAGGCTTCGTCGTTGTGTAACGAATTTTTTCTTTTTTTTGCATTGTTTTCTATTGAGGACGTTGTAAGCGAAATTTTGTATCGATAAAATTCCTTTTAATTTGCACCAACAAAGAGAATAGTGACGTCTAATAGCTTGCGCAATTTTAAGAGCTTTCGCCATGTAGAAGTCGAGATATTTATTTATCACAATTTTCAGTATTAAAAGTTGCAATTTTCAACATTAAATATTTCCTTTTCTAAATGGTGAAGCCTCTTGAAACTTTGCACACACTTTTATGCAACATCGAAGAAGATTTATTTAGTTTTTCAAAAAAATCGGTCGTAAAATTTTTTTGGAATTTTGTTTTTTATATAAAAAATGCAGATTACCTCGGATAATTTTGGATTTAGAGTATGTCGTTCTTTAGTCAATTGGTAACAACTTTTTTCAATGAATTTAGGCTCGCAAAATAAAAATCACAATTTTCAGAAGTTTCTCATAAGAGCGTGTGTTAAAAGTTGCAATTTTCAACATTTAATGTTTCCATTTCTAAATGGTGAAGCCTCTTAAAACTTTGCATACACTTTTATGCAACATCGAGGAATCTTTATTTAATTTTTCAAAAAAATCGGTCGTAAAATTTTTNTGTTCTTTAGACAATTGGTAACCACTTTTTTCAATGAATTAAGGTTCGCAAAATAAAAATCACAATTTTCAGAAATTTCTCATAAGAGCGTGTGTTAAAAGTTGCAATTTTCAACATTTAATGTTTCCATTTCTAAATGGTGAAGCCTCTTAAAACTTTGCATACACTTTTATGCAACATCGAGAAATCTTCATTTAATTTTTCAAAAAAATCGGTCGTAAAATTTGGTCGAAATTTTGTTTATTACATAAAAAATGCAGATTACCTCAGAAAATCTCGGATTTAGAATACGTTGTTCTTTAGACAATTGGTAACAACTTTTTTTTTCATGAATCTGGGTTCACAAGCGATTTCGTATGTGAGAAAAACTGAAAAGAAAAATTGAGATTTATTTCTGACCCCGTGTGAACAGCGCGTGACCACCATGGATGAAATAAATGTGTAATTACTCGATTCAGAGCCGGGGATTGCTTGCTCGACATTGACGGAACGGACCTCGTCGGGCTCGGAGTGAAAGAAATCGCGTCGCTGATCCAAAGAGATTCCGGTGAGTCGGTTCGTCTGCAAGTGTGGCGAAGTTTCCACGAGGAGAATCCCGACTCGGAGCAGGATGGAGTGGCTCTGGCCGGTCCACTTCCGGAAGTTGCGAAAAAGCTCGCCAAAGCGATTTCCGGTACCGTGCGAGCGCTCGAGTGTCCAGTGTGTTTGGAAAGCGCCTCCTCACCCGTGTCGCAGTGCGTGCACGGTCACATCCTTTGCGTTGGTTGCAGAGCCAAAACGCCTCGTTGTCCGGTTTGCAGAGTGAGACTGGGTCAAGGTCGTTGTCTCTTGGCTGACCAAGTGCAGAGAAACATTCGGGAGGCTTTCGACGACGTCGGCGACGATGCATCGCAAAATAACAACAATAATTCTTCGTTGCGAGAAAAACTTTTTGGCAGCAGGAGAAAAAAGCTGCTGGATGGGGAGCAGCAGGCAAGCGAGAATAATTCTTCGCGGGTCTCTCCGTCGAGAGTTAAATCCTCGATCGCGCGGCTGCTGCTGGGTGAGAATTCGAAATTGAACAAAATTAGTAGGGGTGTGCGAATAGTGATCGAATCGAATCGAATCGAATATTGAAATTCGATTCGATTTTCGAATCGAATATTCGATTTTTTAGTCGAATATTCGATTTTTGAATCGAATATTCGTCGAATTTTCGAGTATTCGATAAATTTCCGAATATTTGATGAATTTTCAATTCGATTTTCGAATAGAATATTCGAGCAATTTTCAAGTATTTCTTAAATTTTCAAATATTTGAATATTCGAAAGAAAATCGAATATTCGAAAGAAAATCGAATATTCGAAAAATAATCGAATACTCGAAAAAATCGAATATTCGGTTTGAAATTCGAATCAAACAATTCGATTCGATTTGATGCCGAATATTCCAAGTTTTCAAATATTCGCACACCCCTAAAAATTCGAAAAAAAAAACATTTTTTTCGATCTCTACGAAAATGAAATTAAAAAAAATAGTAAGGACCTTACGATTGCGCAGGTGGATTCGACAAAGCAGCATCCGCGGAGAATCTCTCGGTGGCCAGGCTCACCGACGAGAACACCAGCAGCGGTAGAAACATCGATCGACGTCCAGCAGCCTACAGGAGACTCGGTGAATTGTGCCAGAACGACAGAACCAAATCAGCGAGCACCGGAGAATTGTCAAAAAGCAACGAAAGCTCGATGATTAATTCATCGATTCATTGCCACAGTGCGAATCGCGTTTACACCAGCACTTCCGGTCTCTTGAGCGTTCCACACACTCCCACTTGGGGAGGCTCCACCGAGTCCATCAACAATAATTCTTCCTTCCTTTGTCCATTGTCGCGTTCGACCTGCTGCAAAGAACTCGTTTCTGCCAATTTTGTTCTTCAGCATCTCGCGACCTGCCACGAGGGCGCCCAAGTTATTTTTGATGCGAGAATCGCCAAGATTCCTTTGCCTCTGCCTTTTGGCCCAGAATCCACGTACATTCTTCGCCATGCCGGCGAACTTTTCTTCTTCCAGGTCGATCCCCACAATTTTTAACAATTCTCTCGGAAATTTCCACATCGAACTTGAAATAATTGTTTTTTTTTTTTCCCAATGCAGTACGAGGACGAGCAGGCTTGGGTGGCAGCAGCATCGACCACGGAAAATGTCGGCCAATGGTCGATGCTTGGAAAAAACAACGATGGAACGGAAATCAAGTTACGAAGACTCGTCGCGAAGCTGGAAGACGCTTCGGCTCCGCTTGCCTCCCATTTGGCACCTTTGCCTAAAGCCCTGGGCATTAACTTCGTTGTCGTCGAATTACTCGATGCGAGACTCGGCGAAGGACTCGAAGTTTAGTTGGAAATTAATTTTTCTCAATAGAAATTAACAAAATTGCGAAAAAGTGAAATTTTGCAAATTGATTCTTGAAGATGCTCGAGATTTGGCTCCACGAGGAACTGTATTTTTAACGTTGGCTTCTTACGAGGGGAAACTTTGAGCATCTTGGGAAGCAATTAGCAAATTTCTATTTGCAGCGTTTTTTGTATTTGCATTTAAATGATATAATTTCGACAAGTTTTCTAGAACGTAAAGGAGGAAGGACTCGTACACAATATCTTAGAAAATTTGCAGAAATTAGAGCCGTTGGACGATTTTTCAAAAAACTCAGATTTTCGGAAAATTCGAAAAATCATAAAAATTCAACCGTTCAACCGACATTTTCCAAATTCAGTACCAACCTTCCTATGATGATACTCTATTGATAAAAAAAAAATTAGTAATGAATCTTTAAATTTGCGCAAGTCAGAGCGTCGACAGCCTTTTTTTGAAAATTTCAAAATTCCGTAGAATTCGTATTTTTCTAGCATTTGCAACCAAATTCTCAGAGAACGAAGAGATTGTATGGATTAACATCTTACAAAATTTGCAAAAATTAGAGCGCTTGGACGATTTTTCAAAAAACTCAGATTTTCGTAAAATTCGAAAAATCATAAAAATTCAACCGTTCAACCGAGATTTTCCAAATTCAACACCAACCTTCCTAATATGATACTCTATGTATAAAAAAAAAATTAGTACTGAATCTTTAAATTTGCGCAAGTCAGAGCGTCGACAGGCTTTTTTTGAAAATTTCAAAATTCCGTAGAATTCGTATTTTTCTAGCAATTGCAACAAAATTCTCAGAGAACAAAGAGTTTGTATAGATTGAAGTCTGTGCAAAACGGGAGCCCTGTAGCTCGAACCGTTCTCGAATTATATTTTTTTTACTTTATTTTTCTAGAAATGATTTTTCGACGTTTTGGGAAATTTTAAGGGAAATCCCAAATTTTCATGAAAAAAATAAACTTTCTCTCTATTGTCAACGAGTGTGGATTAGTATAGCTAATTAATGTCGAAAACTCGTAGTTGGATTGATCGTAACAAAATATTTATTCAAATATATAATAATTCGAAGAGCATCCTCCATCTTTTTCCTCCTTCTCATGCGCACAAGTCAACGAGTACATTAAAATCTACGAATCGGCGGAATGACGACTCCGACGACATGATAATATGAAGAAACTAAATAAATGCAGTGATTGATTAAAAAAACTTTAGCCAAAGTTGATTTTCGTCGAATAAAATGGATTTGTTGCATTGAATGGAAAAAAAATTGCGTAATGGAAAATCGTGTGGACAAAAGAGTCAATTTATAAAAAAAAAAAATCCACAGATCCGTGGCTCTGGGGCACCATGATTACTCCCGGAATCTCATGGAAAACGTTGAGCAAGAAATTCCGATGAAAACGAAAACGTGATCGCCAAATCGTTCGGAAAAAAAAAAAAAAANCGAAAAATCGTGAAAATCTTACAACGGCGAAAAGTTGGTCGGTTACTTTCTTAATAATAATTATGCATGCCTGAAAAAAATATAAACTAGAAAGTTGTAAAATAAAGCTAAAAAATCGAGTGGTCCCGCGCGAGAGATTCTCTCAATGGCCCCTAAATCTCACCGGGAGCGTTGAAGGTTCCATCTCAATGAATACCTCGTAAAAAAACTCGTTGAAATAGGAAAATAACATTTTTATCAATATTAAAAAAAAAATCGTACGAATAAAATGAAAATTATTGAATTTTTTGTTGCAAGTCTTCCATGTAAGTTCGGAGGAATTCGTGTTGACCCGTAAGGTTTGCTTGGCCGGAGAGCAAATTGTAAGCATGCTTGACGACCGTCTGATAATTTTCTTTGCCCGGAATTTTAAACTGAACCGTATACTCGCGCGTGTCGATATTTCCAGGAGTCAGAGATTTTTTGCCTCCAGAGACGCTGAGTTTGCGTTTTTTTCCCGCGTGGATTCCCGGCTGGTTTTCCGCCTCTTCTTTTTCCTTGTCGCGCTTCGGGCAGCTGCAGATGCGAACGGGCAATCTGCGTCGACCGAGAACCTCGCGGCTCTGGGTCTCGAGGGTCAAGACGAGCTCGGTGGGTCGTCGGTTCATGCCGGAGGTGCAGCTGTTTTTGCAGAAAAATTGAAAATTCATCGGGACGTAATCGGAACCCGCTTGGGGCATTCCCAACGGCGTCACTACCGACAAATGGCTCCCGTCGTTCTCGTAAAGACTCGACGGATGCAAACAGCGCACGACGTGCTTGACGATCTCTGGACCGACCGCGTTCGCTGCCGTTGTCAAGGCCATGTGGTTGTGGCATCTCAGCACCGGCTCGCTTCTGTATTGATCGAGACTGAACACCATCGTCGAGCGGATCCACAAACCTTCGACGAACGGCTCGCACTCGAATCTCAGGGGCAAAGTTTGCTCCATGTTTATGAATATTTTTTGCAACGACTCCGAGTACTGGAAACCGAGTGAACGAGTTTCAGGACAAATTTCGTTACAAGTTTTCAGATTCGCGAGCTTTTTTTTTGCATGCAATTTACGAAATCGTGAAAAACGAGCTCCGAGGGACTGTTTATGGTGGGAAATTCATTTTTACTCTGGAAAATTTGAAACATTGATTCCTATTTTTTAAATTAACTCATTAATTATGATTATTTCGATTTTTTTAAAATTATTCGATTAATAGATACTTGAAAATTGTAAATAAATAGAAATTAATTTTGAAAAATTCGTATCTCCGGCAAAATTTAACGAAATGACTTCTGCTTGGGCTCATTTTTTTCGTTTTTCAATGCAGAATAACGTGAGCTTGGAGCGGTTTTCATTAAAGTCGAAAAATTACTCAAAAATGCTGTAAAACGATAAAAAAAATTGGAAAATTCATATCTCTGGCAAAATTTAACGAAAAGACTTCTGCCTGGGCTCATTTTTTTCGTTTTTTTAATGCAGAATAACGTGAGCTTGGAGCAATTTTGATTCAAGTAGAAAAATTACTCAAAAATGCTGTAAAACGATAAAAAAAATTTGGAAAATTCATATCTCTGGCAAAATTTAACGAAAAGACTTCTGCTTGGGCTCATTTTTTTCGTTTTTTGATGCAGAATAACGTGAGCTTGGAGCAGTTTTGATTAAAGTCGAAAAATTACTCAAAAATGCTGTAAAACGATTAAAAAATTTGAAAAATTCATGTCTCTGGCAAAATTTATCAAAAAGACTTCTGCCTGGGCTCGTTTTTTTCGTTTTTTAATGCAGAACAACGTGAGCCCGGAGCAATTTAGATTAAAGTCGAAAAATCACTCAAAAATGCTGTAAAACGATAAAAAACTGGAGAAAAAAGGGAAAAAGTGTTTTAAACCCCGGGTTATCGTTGCAGGGTAAAAAAACTGAGACGGAATACTCACCACGCAATGTTTACCGGCTCCCTTATTATTCAATCTCATTTGAAAATTGTATCTGCCGGGAAATTCATCGAGAACCGGAATGTTTGCAGGTGGTCCAGGCACAAACATCAAACTACATTTTTGTTCAGTTTCCATGACGTCGTCGTTCAGCAGGGCCGGGTAACTGACGAACATTCAAAAAGCAATAAATAAAAATCGAATTTTTTCAACGATTTATTAATTTTTCAATATTTTTCGTTATTTTAGATCGCGATGACCTTGAAATCTCAAAATTTTGCTCACTCACTGTCTATACAGAATGATCGAAAAATGGGAGCAGCAGCAAAAGCTCGAAAATAGTGAAAAACAGATTTTTCCAAAATGACGCAATTGTCGCACACACTTGACGCGTTTCTGTCGCGAAAGCAGTTGCTAACCACTCGGTAGGCTCGCACACAGGTGTCGCGTACACAGTGTCACGAGAAACAACGAATTCGACGAGTAAACGTCGAAAAATGGATTTTTCGTTGAAGCAAAATGGATTTTATGAAAATCCGAGGGAAATGTGTCGGTTGAAAATCAAGGGGAACGAAAATTGGCGGTAAAAGCTTTAGAAACAACGTTTGTATTGTTTCTTTACTCACATTGGATCGGCGTTTTGTAATTCACATTCCAATTGGCGATAAGTCGCGTCGTCCATCAGTGCCGATTCCTGGGAATCACTGAATCCAATAACCGCTGTCATTATTTACTCACGCTGCTTATCTTTCCTTTTATTTGAAAAAACAACAACAAAAACACAATGCACGACTAATGATCCAATCGAACCCGGCTCTTCCGAATGCTAATCGAACGTAAGGCCGACGACAGTCACGACGGCGCCATATGCCCTCTCGGAGGATAATAATAATAATGCGAAAACGTCGAGAAACATGGAATCGACAATCGATCTATCGATCGGGATCGAGCTCTTTGTTCTGGAGCTTTGAATCTGCTGTATTCCAAGTTTGATTTATTTATTAATTTTCGATCTTATTGCCCGCATTCCAGAAATTAGCATAAACATCGAAATCATTTATTTTCAGTGTTTTCGGAATTTGAAAGAAATTTTCGTACACACCGAACGCGTGTGTACGCATTTTCGAAAAAGTAGGTCACCGCATTCGTTTTCTTGAGCTTTTGGAATTTTTAATCGCTAGATGGCGCTTGGCTCTTACCGACCGAGCGTCAGTTACCGACAGTCGGTAAATTATTGAGAATTACAAAAATTTCCGGTCGGTCTGTACTACACGCTGTCGCCGTGTGGCTTGACAGTATTTCTCGGAATTCTCCGTCGTGCTCAGATTCAGTTGGGTATGCCGCACGTGTAGCGGAGGACTCGATATTTTTGTAAGAAAACAAATAAATATTTTATCGTAACGAAATGTCTGTATGCACGAATCGTTTATAGTGTAGAATGCAAAGGTCCGGTGCATTTTTTCCGCGTGAATAAAGCGACAAAGTGTAAGTGGAATGAAAAACAGCCGTAACCTCAAAAATCTGACGTAAACACAACGAGCACGCGTGCGAAAATAAACAAACCTCGTGGACCAAGAATGGAGGCGTACTGGAATAAATTGAGTTTGGATAAACCACCGACCACGTCTTGGCGATGTACAACCAATGAATTCCGTGAGTTTCGTTATTTTTGACAAAATTTTTAACCCTGGAACGGTAACCTTATTTTTTGCTACCTTTTCGAGGTCACGAATGACTCCAATTTTGAAAAATTCATATCTCCGGTAAAATTGAACGAAGAGGCTTCTCCCTGGGCTCATTCTTTTCGTTTTTTAATCCAGAATCACGTGAGCCTGGAGGAATTTTGCTTAAAGTCGAGAAATTAGTGGAAAATTCGTTGAAACGATAAAATGAAAAATTCAGTAAAAAGTTATAAATGACGCCAATTTTGAAAAATTCATATCTCCGGTAAAACTGAACGAACAGACTTCTCCCTGGGCTCATTCTTTTCGTTTTTTAATGCAGAATCACGCGAGCCTGGGGTAATTTTGCTTAATGTCGAGAAATTAGTGAAAAATTCGGTGAAACGATAAAATGAAAAATTCAGTAAAAAGTTACAAATGACGCCAATTTTGAAAAATTCATATCTCCGGTAAAATTGAACGAAAAGGCTTCTCCCTGGGCTCATTCTTTTCGTTTTTCAATGCAGAATCACGTGAGCCCGGGACAATTCGCTTAAAGTCAAAAAATCAGTCAAAAATTCGTCAAAACGTAAAAAACCGCGAGAACGAAGAAAAGGGCGCGAAATTTTAATTTTCCTGGGGTCGTTTTTGGCCCCAGGTACCGTTCCAAGGTCAATAATCACGTGCCAACTTGATCGAGTCCCAAAACTTTGTTTATCGCTCCAAACAGCGAAGAATTCTCATTTTTACAAAATTCCCAACAATCGGCTGATGGGAAAATCCAATTTTCAGGTTCCAAGAATTTTGCCAAGGCCATAGAAAGAGTTTTGGACGATTTAAAGTTACAAACGTTGCTCGCAACAGAAGCGGCTCTGCTCAGCCGTTTGATATACCGAATGAAAAGCAAGTTGAGAAACGACAAGGGCTTGAAAAACATGGAGAAAGTAAACAGAGCTCTGTTGAATAATCTGCAGTTGTCTTTAGAAAAGGAATATCGATATTTGGCCAACAGTATCGAAAGCGAAGAGCGTGTGACGGTTTTACCTTCGCGCCAAATGCTGCAATATGTTCTCGTGAGAACCCAAGGATTCGGGAAGCTCATGATCAGAATAGAAAACGTGGCTAAACAGGCTGGAAAGTATTTTCGATCGAGAATAATTCTTGGACAAGCTTGGAACATGTCGCTCGTTGCTTACGCCGTCATCGCTCGAATTTGGTGAGCGACGTATACGCAAAAAATACAAAATACACAAAAGTTCGAACGTGTGTGTGTTTTTTTTTTTAGCTTTTTTTTTTTTGCTTTACCGCATTTTTGACTAATTTTTCGATTTCAAGCAAATTTGCACCAGACAATTATTTATTTATTTGTTTATTTGTTTATTTATTTATTTATTTATTTATTCATTTATTCATTTATTCATTTATTCATTTATTCATTTATTTGTTTATTCATTTATTTATTCATTTGTTTATTCATTTATTTATTTATTCATTTATTTATTTATTTATTTATTTATTCATTTATTTATTTGTTTATATATTTATTTATTTATTTGTTTATTTATTTGTTTATTCATTTATTTATTTATTCATTCATTTATTTACTCATTTATTTATTTATTTATTTGTTTATTTATTTGTTTATTCATTTATTTATTTA
>JBAJMU010000005.1:14316999-14340056 GCA_037952995.1 Hyposoter didymator
GAAACAAAGTTTTGCGCAGACTCGCGTTGATACTCGGTCAAGAGAAAATTAAAAGCGATACGTTGAATTTATGGATGAGACGATACGGCAGTCGATATCGCGAATGAATGTTAATCAAGCAATTACAACTTGTCGATGCCGCTGATGGAAATGCATAATTTTATCAAACTTTGACAATTTCTTGCCGAAGAAATTCCTCTTTGAAGCAGTTTCGCCATAAATATTAACGATGTACGAAAAATCCTCATTTGCACATGGAAAATTTCGAATCAACTTGTTTCCGAATTATCACGAAACTCCAGCGCGTAAAAAAAACGTTTTTTTGTTTTCGTTTGATTTATTTACGCGGCCAAGAAGCTTGAGAGAGATTTTACGAATTTATTTCGAGGCTGCGATCGTCGGCCATAGAATTTTCACTTTTTACCAATTTTATTCGTTCAAATTCCAAATTTTATTGTTTATCTGTGAGTAACATTTGAGAAAGTTTGACTGTCAAGAAATTCGAGTTATTTGCTCCAAAATATCGTTTTTTTTCGTAACTTTGCATAAAACCTCAAAAAACTAAATATTTCGATAACCAGACAATGAAACCTTGTCAAATTTTTCACACGTGACCATAAAGACCATACGACGCTCCAGAAAATTCAGGCTGCATGCCAAAAAACATTATCTTGCAAAAACAGTGTCTCACGATTTTCTAAAAATTGTGCAATTTGCATTTAACGGTGTCGAGTTGTTGGAACGTGAAAAACAGACTATTGGCACCTGGAGAATCTCGTTATCATCCAAGTGGTAAAGATTTTCATGAACTAGAAAAATGAGGCCAGAAAAAAAATGAGTTTTTATTTTTTTATCAAAAAAAACGAAATTTTTCAGGTCAATTTGGAATTTTGAATATTTGGGATTTTTTTGTGTTGCGAAATTTTAGTTATTGAGATTTTGGGGGATTGGGATTATCGAAAAGTATGGTTTGAGGTAATTAGAGGAATTACTCTCCTTCAAAGAAAGTTTGACTTTGATGGTATTAGGGAAATAAAAAGTCCGCTTTATCTCCGCGTCGATCGTAATCCCCGTGGGCGACAAATGGGTTACGTTATTGTTCCTCTTTTTATCCCCTCGTAATAATCCAAATAGGACAGTTGTTTGCAAGCCGGCGATAGAGACTAATGAATGAAAATCTTTGGAAATCCTCCTGCAGGCCAAAGTGGCTCCCTTAATAATAGCCGAAGAGTTTTTACGAAACGATCGTTACCTTGATGACAAAACGGAGGTAATTACCTGCGAGAATGACGAGTACGCACGTACGTCCCATCATTGAATCCTTTCGGGAAGAAACTCGTTGGTGGAGAAGTGTCAAAGTCCCAAACGACTTTTGGCAACGAAGAGATTTCCGAGACTGTTGCAGAAAAGTCCAATAATCAATTTTTTTTTCCAGCGAAATTAAAGACGAAAATGAATCGTTTGTGCGGAAATAATTTTCGAATTGATGAATAATTTTTATTTGATTTTTAGGAGCACGATGTGATTTCTGATTTTCGAAATGCAAACACGAGGAGTTTGGAAATTTTTGTAGACAGAAGTCACCTGCTGTTTCGCCGCTGAGAGCCGATCGTCAAATGTCTCTTCCGAAGAGAGACGCTCACCTTTACTCGCTTTTTTACCGCCTCCTCTTCTTCGGGGAGCTTTCCCCCACTATGCGACATTCCCAACGCCCCCGATCGACTCGCGAGGGTAAAAATAATGAAATTCATCTCGACACTTTCGATATTACATTAACAATATAGTGCTATGCTATTTATGCTTAATCAACGGGATCAGCATCCGATAATTAGTCTTTTCTGAGCCTGGATCACGCCGCCTCCATATTTTAACGCAAAACTCTCCAATTTTTATTCATCTCTTCTTTTCACTAGTTTACAGAATTTTCTTTACATTTTTTTTCGTCTCCTCGAAGCAGCAGGCCTACAGAAGCTTCTTTTCGGTTTTGAGCCTCTGGGTTATTCCCTTGAGAATAGAAATCCTGCAACGACTGCAACTTCTCGTGGATGTCATTAGCTTCAATTTCGTTTTTTCCCCTTGATGCTTATTTTTCAAAATTGTGCAAAAGAATGTTCGCAAGCTTTGGAACGATTTCCTCAACTACGTATATATTTTTTTTAGACCCTCCTCATGGTCAGGGCGTGTCTTAATTTTCGAACGAAGCCTCGACCTTGGAATCGCTGCTTCGTACGTTTTGTAAATTTGTAAAAAAAAAGGTAACGATTGCACGAGTTTTTTTCGCTTCTTCAAAAATTGCGATAGTTGGGACGGGACGAAAATCTGAATCGACGAGGTAATCGCGATCAGTTTTTCCGATTTTTTCAATTCAGAATCAACATCTTAACATTCGACTCGTAAAAATTGCCATGCTCGTGAAGAATAAGCTTCTGGTATATTTGCACGATAATGAGAACGACAGTGATCATTTTGTACGCCATGATTTATACGATTTCATGATGTAGTGCTGTAATTAGCAAATAATTACACGAGCGATTTATTTCTCAGGTTTTTATTGACGATTTTTTCGTTCCCCTTTATCGTGAAGCTATGTAATCAAAAAAATTCGATGTGTGAAGAGAAACGAGCGTATGCACATGGAAATTATAAAAGCTCGAGTGACGTACACTTTGTGGAAGATTTATAACAGAAAATTACATGCAGAGTCTATGATTATAATTTGTCGAATAATAAATACCAGCGAAGAGAGATTTTTGTCTGCAGCAGTTGCTAATGCAGGAAACGTCCATTTTGCGCGATAGACGTCGCCACTTGGAAAACGGTCGAAATTTCAAAAAACAGTCGGTCTGACAACAAACACTGCATGAGGCTTGTTGCGACTGTTGCATTTTTGCACTCGACCTGCAGTCGAAGAATCCTCGGGTTGTTAATCAATACAGTTCGTAATATTCATAAACATTGCGCTACAGAGAGATAGAAAATTGAATGAATGATGGCGGAAGTTAAAGACGATCCCAGAGACGTTTTAGCACTTTTGAACTCTCTGGGCTTCGTCGGGATCACAGCACCGCAATTGAAAGCGTTCATGAAAGGTAATTACTCAATAATTAACAAAATCGTTTACTCCGAAAGAAATAATTCGATGCGATAGCATTTTTGTTTTTTTTTTCGTGCTACCGACGACGTCGTTTACGAAATTTCAATTTTGAGGTTAGAAACGATCGATTTTGGCAATTTGCCGTGCAGTAGACACTTCGATAAGCGACTCGGGATTGTTTTTGATTCTTCGGAAGCCTAGAAAACTTTGCAAACGCGACTGTTTTCTAAAACACTCGAAATGCACATCGCGCGTTAGAAAATGACGAGAAACGGCGTGTAGGGTCGTCGGTCATGACGTCGAAAATTAACGATTGCAGATTTGAAGATGCACCGCAAAATCAAGGAGAGAGAACGGCAGCAATGGAAAGAAAATACTGCAAAAAAAATACTTTCAAAACAGGAATGCATGCTCAAGGAATTGCTGCGCGACACGATTGCGTGCGAGCGATCCAATTCTCTGGAAGCGAGCAGAGACGCTTCGGTAGATTCTTTGCAACAGGAGGATTCTTTGGTCAGGATAAGGGTACGCTGCGTCTCTGACGAGGAAGAAATCGAAGACACGGAAAATGGAACGCGGCATAATGTTCAACAGAGCGCGGCGAAACGGAGCGTCGACGTTAAAACGGAAAAATCGTGTAGAAAAGAAAATGGGCAGGAAATCAAATCGTTGGTGGAAAGTTTTCCAACGAGGAACGGGAGAGACAAGAGCAACGACCGCTCCAAACCAAACGACAAGCCAAATGGAGCGACTAAAAAAATCCTTCGAAAACCAGCAGCCAACGGGCTCGGCGTTCCCCAGACTCGGCCTCTGAGCGCTCCGGCATTCACTGGTGACGAGGTCAACGTTCCCCAGGAATGCTGCAAAAGCGTTGCCTCTGAACCTACGGAAACGGCGCGAAATGTTCCGTCGAGATGTTCCACACGCTCGCAACCCAAATCATGTAAGACTCATTAAAGTTTTATTTTTCGTTTGGGTTTTAGGAGCACTTGATCATGAAATTCACCCTGAACGCGATTATTCGCCAATTTTATGCTTTTCCATTACACGGACAAGATTTAAGGACGTTGTATGCAGAATTTCTTCAAATTTGCACTGTGCAAAGAGAATCTCGATGTCTAATTTTAAGAGGCCTCACTATGTAAAAATCGAGATATTTATTTATGAAAATCACAATTTTCAGGAGTTTCTCATAAGAGCGTGTGTTAAAAGTTGCAATTTTCAACATTAAATATTTCGATTTATAAATGGTGAAGCCTCTTAAAACTTTGCATACACTTTTATGCAACATCGAAGAAGCTTTATTTAATTTTTCAAAAAAATCGGTCGTAAAATTTTTTCGAAATTTTGTTTTTTATATAAAAAATACAGATTACCTCGGAAAATCTTGGATTTGGAGTATGTTGTTGTTTAGTCAATTGGTAACAACTTTTTTCAATGAATTTATGTTCGCAAAATAAAAATCACAATTTTCAGAAGTTTCTCATAAAAGCGTGTGTTAAAAGTTGCAATTTTCAACATTAAATATTTCCATTTCTAAATGGTGAAGCCTCTTAAAACTTTGCATACACTTTTATGCAACATCGAAGAAGCTTTATTTAATTTTTCAAAAAAATCGGTCGTAAAATTTTTTCGAAATTTTGTTTTTTATATAAAAAATACAGATTACCTCGGAAAATCTTGGATTTGGAGTATGTTGTTGTTTAGTCAATTGGTAACAACTTTTTTCAATGAATTTATGTTCGCAAAATAAAAATCACAATTTTCAGAAGTTTCTCATAAAAGCGTGTGTTAAAAGTTGCAATTTTCAACATTAAATATTTCCATTTCTAAATGGTGAAGCCTCTTAAAACTTTGCATACACTTTTATGCAACATCGAAGAAGCTTTATTTAATTTTTCAAAAAAATCGGTCGTAAAATTTTTTCGAAATTTTGTTTTTTATATAAAAAATACAGATTACCTCGGAAAATCTTGGATTTGGAGTATGTTGTTGTTTAGTCAATTGGTAACAACTTTTTTCAATGAATTTATGTTCGCAAAATAAAAATCACAATTTTCAGAAGTTTCTCATAAAAGCGTGTGTTAAAAGTTGCAATTTTCAACATTAAATATTTCCATTTCTAAATGGTGAAGCCTCTTAAAACTTTGCATACACTTTTATGCAACATCGAAGAAGCTTTATTTAATTTTTCAAAAAAATCGGTCGTAAAATTTTTTCGAAATTTTGTTTTTTATATAAAAAATACAGATTACCTCGGAAAATCTTGGATTTGGAGTATGTCGTTCTTTAGTCAATTCGTAACAACTTTTTTCAATGAATTCAGGCTCGCAAAATAAAAATCACAATTTTCAGAAGTTTCTCATAAGAGCGTGTGTTAAAAGTTGCAATTTTCAACATTAAATATTTCCATTTCTAAATGGTGAAGCCTCTTAAAACTTTGCATACACTTTTGTGCAACATCGAAGAAGCTTTATTTAATTTTTCAAAAAAATCGATCGTAAAATAGCGTCCTTAAAAATTCGTATTCTGAAAAACTCTATTTTCTAATATAATTTTTTTTTTGTAAATTTGTTCAATGTCACGGCTGAATCGGACTTTGCTAGTCATAAGGCCATGGCAACTACAGCCCGAAGCTCAACGCACGGCAAACACGAGGAAATCAGATCCCGTGGCTCTGTATCAAAAGTATCGACAGGAGTGGAAACAGATATCATTTCCCGGTGAAGAACAACACGCCCGCATACGATGGGCGATTCGGGAAAAAATGCTTGGAACAGATCCCAATCCCAGAGTAATTTATTTATTTACACTTTTTACTTTCGGGAACACACAAGAATCAAGAGAAAGAGGAAACTCATTGAATATGGTACTTTCTGTTGCAGCCAATCCTCAAGAAGTCTCAGAGTCTCATGAGCATTAAAAAGAGATGACGATCGAGAAAGTTTATCGGAAATCCGAATAGTTGAATTTTTACGTTTCGCTGAACGTCATTTTTTTGTCACTTGTTAATATTGACGCACAACATTTTCGATACGACGATTATCTTTATTTCGACTTGGAAAACTTTCCGTACCATTCGTCTCATTTCCTCCAAATTCTTCGGTTACTGCTGGTTGATTTTGAATTTCGCGTTCGCTCTATTGCCGTCCATCCGGTTCAGATGGTACAATATTTTGTCTTCTATCAAACGAGCTGCGCTTTCGGTCAGCACCAAAGTATCGTGTTTCAACATACTGTACACGTTCAGACCTGAAAACGACGCAGAACATTGTTTCATTGCTTGAAATACCGAGCCAACGATACTCGGTGCTTGGCAAACTGCTGGAGATGAAGATTTTGAATTTTGCAACGTTGGTAATCAACGATTAATATTTTACCTACTAATCCGGCGTGCGTATACTGGGCCTTTACATACGGAGAGAAATTTATATCAAAAATTATTATGCCACCATAATTCCCGGGTACTATATCGTCGCTCTGAGGAATTTTAGAAAATGGCCGAAAAATGTGAAAATTTGACGAAAAATTTCGAAATTTTCGCGATTTTGAAAATGCCGAAATGAATTTTTAATTTTGATTGAATTTTTAATTCGATTTTGAATTTTGATTGCATTTCGATTTTTGAATTTTTAATTTGATTTTGAATTTTAATTCGATTTTGAATTTTGATTGAATTTTTAATTTGATTTTGAATTTTGATTGAATTTTTAATTTGATTTTGAATTTTGATTGAATTTATAATTTGATTTTGAATTTTGATTGCAATCTGATTTTTGAATTTTTAATTTGATTTTGAATTTGAATTGAATTTTCAATTTGATTTTGAATTTGATTTTGAATTTTGATTGAATTTCGAATTTTAATTGAATTTTGATTTTGAATTTTGATTGAATTTTGATTTTTGAATTTTTATTTGTATTTTGATTTTTGAATTTTAATTTGAATTTGAATTTTTGAATTTTTATTTGAATTTTAATTTTTGAATTTTAATTCGAATTTTGATTGTAATTTTTCATATAATTTCCTCTTCGTGTCAAGTGAAAACTTGAAACTCGAAATTTTTGCGATTTCCCATAAAATGTGGAAAAAAAATGACTACGGTACCATGAAACTTTGGTGGCATAGTAATTGAACAATAATTGGGATTTGTGCTCAAGAAAAAAGGGAATTTCGTTGCATTCCAACGATGCAAACTTCAGCATCATTGCGAATGGCTTTTTTCTTTTGAGGGATTGAAAAAAAGGAGAATTTTGGAGAAACGAACCGTATACGGGCATGAGATTGACGTGGCGAATTTCGTCCGAAGCGGCTGTGATGTTTTTCGGCATTATGTCTTGGCTGTCGACAAAGAGTACGGAAGGCCCCCAATTTCTCTGTTCTATAAGATCCCGGAGATAGGAAGGTTCGGTGCTTGGGATTTCAAGGTCCTTGACAATGTGCAAATCGTCTTGAGCCAATTTGACGGAGAGCGCTCCCGTTAGACCGGCGACACGAGTATAAAACGGTAACATGTAAAAATAAGTGGTGGGCGAGCGGGGTCCGTGAGCTTTACCGCCTTTGCGCCACAAGGGCGACCGTATGCTTCCATGACGAGCTTTGCCCAGTCCTTTCTGAGGCCAAGGCTTTCGTCCTCCGCCTCGTACTTCAGCGCGCGTCTTCATGTGAGCGTAACTCTGCGAATTAATTAAGAAACACCGTTATTCTGTCTTTTCGGTATTTGGGAATTCGGAAAATTATCGAAAACGGAAACACGATTTTCGCTGCAAAGAGTCTTGGAAAAATATTAAAAACAAAAATTTAGCACAAATATCGGCCAAAAAATTTGGAAGAATACTTATGAACTCGATAATCAACATTATTTTCTATTTTTTTAACCCTGGAACGCGGACTTTTATTTTTTTTTACGTATTCCGTTAACACGGGGTCTAAATGACCCCAATTTTGAAAAATTCATATCTTTGGTAAAAATTAACAAAAAGGCTTCACCCGGGGCTCATTCTTTTCGTTTTGTAATGCAGATTTTTTTACAAATTTCATAAATTATTGTTACTCCATTTTTTTTTTATTTCATTAATTAATTCAAATTATTGAATTATTAAATGAATAAAAATAAAATAAGTTTTGAAAAATTCATATCTCCGGTAAAAATTAACGAAAAAGCTTCATCCTGGGCTCATTCTTTTCGTTTTTTAATGCAGAACCACGCGAGCCTGGGGTAATTTTGCTTCAACTAAAAAAAATCGTCAAAAATTCGGTAAAACGATAAAAATCGGGAAAACGAAAGGAAAAAGGGATTTAAAGTCGCCCGGGTTCGTTTTCGACCCCAGGTTACCGTTCCGGGTCGACAGAAATGAAAATTCTACGAAGCGATAGTTTCGACGAAACGCTGAAGTTTTTTTTATCGAAAAAATCGGAGCCGTTCGCGCGACATGGTTGCGCTGCGGATGAGAAACAACGAGACTGAGGGACTATTGCTGAATGACAGTAAACACAGTACTCACGACATGTTGATAAAATCTTTGCCATCGAATGTTGTGCCACAAGACATCGACGCGGGGTTTCGATGCGAATACATCGGGATGCAAAGTTACTAATCCGAGCTTCTTCTCCGCTACAGTGTCCAAGTTTTCTAACCACACTTCCCGGTATTTTTGATAAAGAAGACTCTCGTTTATGTAATTTCTCGTCGAAATAATCGGTTTGATCGGCTCCAGGGACTCTGTTGTCAAACTTTCGGCAGTTGTCGTGCTGAATCTCGACAAAATACTCGTACATTTCGGCAATCGCGACGCGAGATTTCGAATTAGCGAAGACATTTTGAGGTTATGTTAGCGATACGCTCGAAAAACTAAAGCTTTCCGTCGACCGGTTCAACCTGCGAACACGAAACTATCAGAATTTCGTATCCGTGAAGAAATGGCGATAAAGGTGACGATGAAACTCACAAGATGGCGGCACCGACCGTTTCTTGCGTCACAAATCGTAAACAGACAACATTTCGTACACGGCGCAGGTTGAAAACTCGTTTTTCCATTCAAATTAAATGAATTTTCAACAAACTGTCACAACCGAGCATTGAAAATGTTTGGAAAAGACGCTATAAAATTAATCACAGAGCTCGATCTCACGGAGGACATACCTCCGTTCAACGTGAGTGTTTTTTCGTACGTTAACCTAAAGAAAACTCTAACAATCGTTTTCCTCATTATTTTTCTCCCAAACTCGAGTTCGTAGTCGTTCTCCTCGAAAATTCATTTTCCAATGCTATTTTTTAGGACTCTGTGGTCCAACAGGTTTTGGAAGAAATGCAAACGCTTTACGCGGCGAATGCGCGAGACGCGTGAGTCGAATTTAACGTTTTTTTTTCAAAAAGAGCCGGAGCGGCTTTTCGGTTTGCAAATAAATAATCAATTTTTGGTTCACAGGCAAAGCATGATGGCCGGTGACACTTCTTTCTACTTGTTGGTACCGTTCCGTCACATAGTGTTGAATCGTAACAAACGCTGTCTCCTCGCATATTTTTACAATCGAATGAGACGTCTGCGGCAAATGCGATGGGAATTTGGAAGTATTTTACCTCCGGAGATCAATACCAATCTCTTGCCGGAAGAAAAAGAATGGTTCAATCGGTACAGCGACACGCTGGCGACTTACATGAGATCCATAGGTTACAGCGACGGCCTGAATCTTACGACAGATATTTATCCTCCTAGATCTCTTTACATCGAGGTAAAGTTGATCAACTTTCAATTTGGCTCATTCAATTAATGGAAATTAATTAGCATTTGGCACATTTAATTAATCGATATTAATTAGCATTTGGCTCATTCAATTAATGAAAATTAATTAGAATTTGGCTCTGTTAATTAATGGAAATTAATTAGAATTTGGCTTATTTAATTAATGAAAATTAATTAGCATTTGGCTCATTCAATTAATGAAAATTAATCAGAATTTGGCTCATTTAATTAATGGAAATTAATTAGAATTCGGCTCTGTTAATTAATGAAAATTAATTAGAATTTGGCTCATTTAATTAATGGAAATTAATTAGAATTCGGCTCTGTTAATTAATGAAAATTAATTAGAATTTGACTCGGTTAATTAATGAAAATTAATTAGAATTTGGCTCTGTTAATTAATGAAAATTAATTAGAATTTGCCTCTGTTAATTAATGAAAATTAATTAGAATTTGGCCCTGTTAATTAATGAAAATTAATTAGAATTTGGCTCTGTTAATTAATGAAAATTAATTAGAATTTGGCTCATTTAATTAATGGAAATTAATTAGAATTCGGCTCTGTTAATTAATGAAAATTAATTAGAATTTGACTCGGTTAATTAATGAAAATTAATTAGAATTTGGCTCTGTTAATTAATGAAAATTAATTAGAATTTGGCTCTGTTAATTAATGAAAATTAATTAGAATTTGGCTCTGTTAATTAATGAAAATTAATTAGAATTTGGCTCTGTTAATTAATGAAAATTAATTAGAATTTGGCTCTGTTAATTAATGAAAATTAATTAGAATTTGGCTCTGTTAATTAATGAAAATTAATTAGAATTTGGCTCTGTTAATTAATGAAAATTAATTAGAATTTGGCTCTGTTAATTAATGAAAATTAATTAGAATTTGGCTCTGTTAATTAATGAAAATTAATTAGAATTTGGCTCTGTTAATTAATGAAAATTAATTAGAATTTGGCTCTGTTAATTAATGAAAATTAATTAGAATTTGGCCCTGTTAATTAATGAAAATTAATTAGAATTTGGCTCTGTTAATTAATGGAAATTAATTAGAATTTGGCTCTGTTAATTAATGGAAATTAATTAGCATTTGGCTCATTTAATTAATGGAAATTAATTAGCATTCGGCTCATTTAATTAATGAAAATTAATTAGAATTTGGCTCATTCGATTAATGGCAATAAATTGAATTTAATTAATGGCAATTGATGAGCATTTTGGAGGAGAGTTTGCGATAGTCGTTGATACGAGGGAATTTTTCCAAGTGTTGGAACCCTGGAAGAGATATGGATTTTTCAATATCTTTGATTTTTTAATCGTTCGCAGGTCCGTTGCCTCGTTGATTACGGCCGTTTCGAATTGGAAAACGGACAAGTTGTTAATCTGAAAAAAGACGCTCATCATTTGTTGCCGAGATCGCAGTGCGAGGCTCTCGTTCGACAAGGAATTCTTGAGCATGTACGTTCCTAACGAACGTCGATCACTTTCTACGACTTTTTTAACCAGCCACGGAGCCGAGACAACTTTGAGCTTTATCGAAATGCTGATAAAGCCTCATTCTCGATTTTTATACTCGATTCGCCGATGGACTGGTTTGCGACTTTTAAAGTCGCTTTGGCAACTTTGTGCTACAAGTTTCTCCACGTTCTCGGCCAACAAATTTTTGAAGCTTTTCATAAAATTATCAATCAGCTACCGTCGCTCAACCGACCGATGATTTATTTCATTTTTTTCGTCCATTTCGCACTATTTTATGTTTTTCGAAAGAATTTCATTTTTAGTGATCATTTCCGTCTCGTTTGCATCAATTCTTATCCCTGGAACGCGATAATTCATGTTAATAAACTTAATAATCTCTTTTCATTGAATTTGGAAAATTTCGGTTGAACGGTTGAATTTTTACGATTTTTCGAATTTTCCAAAAATCTGAGTTTTTTGAAAAATCGTCCAAGCGCTCTAATTTCTGCAATTTTGAAAGATGTTAATCTGTACAAGCTCTTTATTCTCTGAGAATTTTGTTGCAATTGCTAGAAAAATACGAATTCTAGGGAATTTTGAAATTTTCAAAAAAAGGCTGTCGACGCTCTAACTTGCGCAAATTTAAAGATTCGTTACTAATTTTTTTTTTATAAATAGAGTATCATGATAGGAAGGTTGGTATTAAATTTGAAAAATCTCGGTTGAACGATTGAATTTTTATGATTTTTCGAATTTTCCAAAAATCTGAGTTTTTTGAAAAATCGTCCAAGCGTTCTAATTTCTGTAAATTTTGTAAGATGTTAATCCATACAATCTCTTCGTTCTCTGAGAATTTTGTTGCAATTGTTAGAAAGATACGAATTCTACGGATTTTTAACAATTTCAAAAAAAGGCTGTCGACGCTCTAACTTGCGCAAATTTAAAGATTCATTATTAATTTTTTTTTTATAAACAGAGTATCATGATAGGAAGGTTGTTATTGAATTTGAAAAATCTCGGTGGAACGATTGAATTTTTATGATTTTTCGAATTTTCCAAAAATCTGAGTTTTTTGAAAAATCGTCCAAGCGCTCTAATTTCTGCAAATTTTGTAAGATGTTAATCCATACAATCTCTTCGTTCTCTGAGAATTTTGTTGCAATTGTTAGAAAGATACGAATTCTACGGATTTTTAACAATTTCAAAAAAAGGCTGTCGACGCTCTAACTTGCGCAAATTTAAAGATTCATTATTAATTTTTTTTTTATAAACAGAGTATCATGATAGGAAGGTTGTTATTGAATTTGAAAAATCTCGGTGGAACGATTGAATTTTTATGATTTTTCGAATTTTCCAAAAATCTGAGTTTTTTGAAAAATCGTCCAAGCGCTCTAATTTCTGCAAATTTTGTAAGATGTTAATCCATACAATCTCTTAGTTCTCTGATAATTTTGTTGCAATTGTTAGAAAGATACGAATTCTACGGAATTTTGAAATTTTCAAAAAAAGGCTGTCGACGCTCTAACTTTTGCAAATTTAAAGATTCATTACTAATTTTTTTTCTATAAATAGAGTATCATAATAGGAAGGTTGGTACTGAATTTGAAAAATCTCGGTTGAACGGTTTGAATTTTAATGATTTTTCGAATTTTCCAAAAATCTGAGTTTTTTGAAAAATCGTCCAAGCGCTCTAATTTCTGCAAATTTTTTAATTCCCCACAAGTCCCTACGTTTCTAGAATATTTCTCAAAATTATTATTTTTCTTTCAATAAATCTCAAGGATCCTGGCCGTGCTAAAAAAAAAAAATCGATCGTCCCGAGAGAATTTTCGTGATGCACGAATCGATCGTGTTAAGTATTTGATTTTCCTAATGGGAAATTTGTTTGGGTTTTCGTAATGGGGAATTAGTCTCGGGGTTTTTGTTATGGGAAATGAGTTTGGGTTTTCTGTAACGGGAAATACGAGAGACGAGCGTTAATCGCCTGGATAGGTAACCGACGAGAAGACAGGGGTACGTCGTTTTCGATTTGTGTGTTTGGCTGTATGCAGGCAATCGCCATGCATGGTCAAGGGTCAAAAAAAGTGGATGCATCGCTGGTGGTCAGCGGAGTTTGGGAAACCCGATGTTTATTTTCTCCCGGATAATATGAGTTTGCGAATAAAACGTTTTATTGGTCGCGTATCGAGAGAATCGTCGCTTCGGAGTCTGCGGGAGCGAGAGATCGCGACGCGCGTTGAGAAAAACGCGCAACAAAACCTGCAGGAAGTAAAATGGAGCGAAGGGCAGCGGGGGGAGGGGATTGTCTAGAAAACTTGGGTTTAAATGGCGAGAGGAGTGTATAGAGCGTTATACAATGTCGGAGCGATTTCTAAGCGCAGTTGGTAGCGAGTTTCGAGGACGCGGGGTTTTCCCAAGGCTTAAAACCCCGCAGGACGCCCCGCGCCGCAGCGGCGCGTCCGATACGACGCGTGTGTGCATCTCGTGCCGTCGATATCGTTCAGAAACGTCTCGCTCTGTCTGTCTGTAAACTTTGGTGCTCGCGCAGCTGCGCAGGACTTTGCTGCACATTTTCCAAACTTGGTAAATAAGCCGCAGGCGCGCCGTGAAGTGGCGCCATTCGGTAGTTGCGGCGGCGCGCCCGTTCTCGGGCATTCGGCAAGGCGGGAAAGTGGGGGAAGCGACGAGAAGGAAGAGAGGGGGGGAGGGAATGGTTTTGAGGAGGCGAAAGGTTACGAGAATCTTCAGTTTCAGTCAGAGTCTGCAGGCGAAGCTGACGAGCGTGCAGTCGAAAATTTCCTCCGCAGTTTCCAAAGTAAATCGATCATTTCCATTAGAATATCAAAAAGCATCCAAATTATTCCAGTCGATCGTGTTTTTTCGAGAGAAATCAAAGCTCCAAAGTCCATCAAGGTCAGTTGCTCGTGTCCTCTACGTTTTAATTTGACTGAACGAAAGTGTCAACGTCCGCAAGTGCTTTCGATTTTTCAAATAAATCGAAAACTCTAAAAAACGATTGATAACGAAAGAGCCGAGAGAGAGATCGGAATTATCGAACGGTCGAGTAGTCTCGCTGAATACGCGCGATCCTCGTTTCCTCAGCCCCAACTTTCGAACCAACAAAAAAAAACGCAGCATCGCGCGCGTTGAGCAAGTCCAACGAACGAAACGAGAAACGAAACGAGCGATAATAAGAATAATAATAATAATAAACGAGACTCTGACAAAGTGTTGCAACGAAAGTGCGTAAAAGCGAGCAGTGTAAAAAAAAAAAATACAAATAAAATCGTCGTCGTGAAGTACTTAGCAAAAAAAAATAAATAAACACACGAAATTCTTGTCAAGAAAGCGAGTTTGCGATCCCAGCAGCGATCGTCAGTAGATACAAAAGTGACTAAAATAAAAAAACGCAGCATTTACGATCTCCCGAGCGAGGAAAAGTGAGCATAACCTCAAAATCGTACAAATGTGGGCGAAAGAAAATCGCTGCAACGCACGTTCGTCTCTCACGAGCTTCTAACGAATTAGCCTGTTCCACGAGCCAAAAAAAAGAAAGTTAATTGACGAAATAATTGTAAAAAATCTCGAAATCTCGAACGTTCGTCGCGTATTAATGCGCGAAAATTCGACAACGACAAAAAATCGTAAATAATAAGCAATCAGACAATAATAATAAAAAGGATTTAAAAATAAGGGATTTATTAAAATGTGGCAACAGTTGAGCAACGAGAACGCGCACAAGGGGGATGTTTCGGGGAGCGAAAAAAATATCGGGAAAGATACGAGCGGCCGGCAAGATTCCGGCATCGTCGATTCTGGCTTTTTATCGTCCGGTGGAAATTTATTGACGTCAGAGTTCGAGATCGAAGAGGACGAGCTTTGCCTCGGCGACGCGCCGTCTGACAATCAACCCCAGCGACCCGCGCAAACCTTTGCCGACGCGCAACCATCCTCGCAGCAGCTTCTCCGGGACGATTCTCCGGCTGGCGATTCGATGAGAGTCGACAGCGGCCTGGACCTCGGGCTCAGCGAGAGTCTGAGCCAACTCAGTCTCAAGCAAATCAATCTCAATCGCCTCGGACGTTCCAAAGTCCAGACGGAGCCGACGGTCGAGTTGACGCCGGTGAAAAGTTGCGATTTGGGGCGAAGCAATTTGGTCCAGGGGGAGAGCGGGCCGCAAGGATATTCCCAGGAGCCGTGGGAACTTTACTACATGCAGGACGAAGACGGCGACACGTTAGTACCTTTTTTTATTTTTTTTTTTCTTCCAAATGTGAAAAATTGGAAAAAATGGTGAACGGGGAAATTGCGATATCGGGGAATGTTGGGAATTGGGGAGCGGGAATGAAAATTGCATCGAGATTCATCTAAAATTATGTTTTTTTGGGTCTGAGCCAGAAAACAGCACGGTAGTGTCCAAAAATACTTTTTGCATAACTGAGTGACCTCACGGGGCTAGAAAGTCAGGGGAAAACTATTTTCCAACGAATCCGCTCAAGGTTTTATGGAATATCGTTTTTTTCATCCACGCGAGCTTCGTTATTACACGAATTCGTTTTTTATCGTTTTACAGCATTTTTCAGTGATTTTTCGACTTTTAGCAAAATTGCTACAGGCTCGCGTGATTCTGGATTAAAAAACGAAAAAAATGAGCCCAAGTAGAAGTCTTTTCGTTCAATTTTACCGGAGATATGAATTTTTCAAAATTGTCGTAATTTATAACTTTTTACTAAATTTTTCATTTTATCGTTTCACCGAATTTTTCACTAATTTTTCGACTTTAAGCGAAATTCCTTCAGGCTCACGTGATTCTGCATTAAAAAACGAAAAGAATGAGCCCAGGGCGAAGCCTTTTCGTTAAATTTTACCAGAGATATGAATTTTTCAAAATTGTCGTCATTCATAACTTTTTACTGAATTTTCCATTTCATCGTTTCACCGAATTTTTCACTAATTTTTCGACTTTAAGCAAAATTCCTCCAAGCTCGCGTGATTCTGTATTAAAAAACAAAAAGAATGAGCCCAGGGCCCAGCCTTTTCGTTAAATTTGACCAGAGATACGAAGATTTCAAAATTCGGGTCATTCAGACCCAAGTTTATCAGAAAAGGTAAAAAACAAAAAAGTTCTAAGGTTAAAGATAAAAATCGATACAGCAGTGACGTTGAAAGAGATTTTTCTCGAGCGCTGTTGCATGAATGAAAGCGAAATGCGTAATTTGTCTCTTTACTCGAAAAAGTCGCGTCATTCGTTCGTGTCACGATCTCCGTCGTACTCGAGAAGCAGTAAACACGTCGCAATAATTAGTGACTAATTTCTCGAGAATATGGGAAATAATTGTTGTTTTTGTTTCTGGCGTTTTTTCAAAATTCAGGCAACTCCACATCGCCATCGTTCAGGGATTTTTGGAAGCGGCATTCAGTCTGATAAAAATGGCACCTCATCCGTTTTTACTGAATATCCTCAACGACGATTGCCAGGCTCCGTTGCATTTGGCAGTTTTGACGAGACAATCGAGAATCGCGAGGAGACTCGTTATCGCCGGAGCGAATCCGTGCGTCCGCGATTTCCGGGGAAACACGCCGCTCCATTTGGCCTGTTTCTCGGGCGATCTTGCCTGCGCCAGGGCCCTCACCGATCCCTTGTCACCCGGGGAGAGAAACGAGCTCGTCAATAGCCCGAGAATTCCGGCGCTTCCACAAAATCTCGAACAACGCAATTACGACGGTAAGTCGATTATTTCTTGGCATTGAATTTCCTCATCCTCATCATCGTTTCCTCAAAACTCGCACGATCTTTCTATCGATCGTGCGGAATTTCTACCATCACGAGAATCCGATTATTTCCGTTGACAAGAAGGAACGTCACCTCCATTATTGAGCTCAGCAGCCTCGTCGTTTGCAGACTCTTTCTCTCTCGCTCTCTCGGTCTCTCCGAGGCCGGGGAATCCCCACAATTTGGCGGCCGCCTGCTGCTGCTCTCTCTCTCAATCTCTTGGTCCCGTTATTTTCTTTCTCGAATTTTTTCCTTCGGGCCTTCGCAATGAAAGCCTCGACACTCGTTGTTGTTTTTTTCCTCAAGTATTTACGGAATTAATTTTCGTGCTATAAAAATGTATCCGAGGCCTCGCTGTACTCTGATGTTTTTATTTCTTCACCATTTTATACACTTTTGCTTTATTTTTAACCAGTTTCCAGAACCTCGCGCACGCTTTTCGCTTTATCCTCGTTCATCACCGTACGTCACTCCATTTTTTAATCACTCGCCTTGACATTAATGCTCGCACGCGCTCCGCACCATCGTGCGCCAACAATTAACACCATTTTTTCATTTCATTTTTTACGCACATACGTCCGACTCGTAGATCGAGTTCCGATCAGCTGATTGACTGGGAAAGTGACCCACGAGTCTGCCTTCCATTCAAATTTATTCCGTTTCATAAAATTCCATTTTTTTTTCATCAAAATTCAATTACAATTAAAATATTGGGAAAATAATATTTTTACCAACTTTTTGGTGGCTCGACACCGAGTTTGGAAAATTTTCTGTCTTCCCACGTCTTCGTGGCTAGAAAAATTAATTGACTCTGTTTTCGAAATATTTTCGAATTGAATTTTTTTTTTAATTTTGAAAAAATTTGATTTGTTGAATTTTTGAATTATTATTTATTCATTTATTTATTCATTTGTTTATTCATTTATTTATTTATTCATTTATTTATTNTCTCTCTCAATCTCTTCGTCCCGTTATTTTCTTTCTCGAATTTTTTCCTTCGGGCCTTCGCAATGAAAGCCTCGAAACTCGTTGTTGTTTTTTTTCCTTCAAGTATTTACAGAATTATCTTTCGTGCTATAAAAATGTATCCGAGGCCTCGCTGTACTCTGATATTTTTATTTCTTCACCATTTTATAAACTTTTGCTTTATTTTTAACCAGTTTCCAGAACCTCGCGCACGCTTTTCGCTTTATTCTCGTTCATCACCGAACGTCACTCGATTTTTTAATCAGTCGCCTTGACATTAATGCTCGTACGCGCTCCGCACCATCGTGCGCCAACAATTAACACCATTTTTTCATTTCATTTTTTACGCACATACGTTCGACTCGTAGATCGAGTCCCGATCAGCTGATTGACTGGGGAAGTCACCCACGAGTCTGCCTTCCATTCAAATTTATTCCGTTTCATAAAATTGCAGTTTTTTTCATCAAAATTCAATTTAAATTAAAATATTGGGAAAATAATATTTTTACCAACTTTTTGGTGACTCGACACCGAGTTTGGAAAAATTTCTGTGCCACCACGTCTCCGTGGCTAGAAAAATTAATTGACTCTGTTTTCGAAATATTTTCGAATTGAATTTTTTTTTTAATTTTGAAAAAATTTGATTTGTTGAATTTTTGAATTATTATTTATTTATTTGTTTATTTGTTTATTTGTTTATTTATTTATTTATTTGTTTATTTGTTTACTTGTTTATTTATTTATTTATTTATTCATTTATTTATTTATTTATTTATTTATTTATTTATTCATTTATTTATTCATTTATTTATTCATTTATTTATTCATTTATTTATTTATTTACTCATTTATTTATTTATCTATTTTTTTCTTTATTTATTTATTTATTTATTTATTTATTTATTTATTCATTTATTTATTCATTTATTTATTTATTTATTTATTCATTTATTTATTCATTTATTTATTTATTTACTCATTTATTTATTTATCTATTTATTTATTTATTTATTTATTTATTTATTTATTTAAATTATCGAATAATTTTGATGGTTGGACAAGTTTCGAGTTTTCGCATAATTTCCTCAGTCAATCAATGAACGCGAGAAAAAGGAAATAAAAAATTAGGAACAGGATTCAAAAAATCCTTCTGGCTTCGAGAAATTTGATGAGCGAGCTATGGAAGTTTTTGTCTCGGAGCGTCGGAGCACGCGAGCGGTGGGAAACGGGTCGAGCCCCTTAGACGCTATTTCTATATAAAAAGATGACGAGGATTGATCGAAATTCGCGTAAATTGAAAATGGTCAAGCGCGTGTGGCCGCTAGCATCATAAATTCCATTGCTACGCAATGGAATTTATTTCGCGAGTTTGTTGTCGTTGTTTCGATTTTTTGGGCCTCCCACGTTTCGGAAAACGAAACGAACAATAAACGACAAAAAATTGAACGTTTCATCGAAATTTGACGTCGCAGATCGTTCTCCTTTATTTTTCTCACGTTAAATATTTCCCGAACTCGATTTTGGTATCGATACACATTTCAATCGCTTAGAGAATTATTCTTCGCTATGTTTACCATCGAACTCATCCGACCGTTAGTCCCCATTGTTTATTTATTTATTTTCCTCCTTCTATAGAAATCCGTCGAGCCACTATTTCATTGCCTCGAATTCGATGAATTTCACAGCAATAATAATCACGCGACACACGCTCTGTTGTTGCTTTCTCGCGATATATTCTGCCTCGAGAAAATTTTCTCGCTAACGGAATATTTCGTGATTAGGATTTTCATTTTAAAATGAAAAAAAAAATTCACGTGACGAGAAAAAACATTCCATTTCGTTATTTTTTGTTGTAAATATTTATTTCACGTGATTTTTGTTTCAAGAATTTTCGAAAAAGTGGATTTTTCATTTTAAAATGAAAAAAAAAATCAATTTACGAGAAAAAACATTCCATTGCGTTATATTTTGTTGCAAATATTTATTTCACGTGATTTTTGTTTCAAGAATTTTCGAAAAATTGGCTTTTTCATTTTTGAATGAAAAAAAAATTCAATTTACGAAAAAAAAAATTCCATTTCGTCATTTTTTGTTGTAAATATTTATTTCGCGTGATTTTTGTTTCAAGAATTTTCGAAAAAGTGGATTTTTCATTTTAGAATGAAAAAAAAATTCAATTTACGAGAAAAAACATTCCATTTCGTCATTTTTTGTTGCAAATATTTATTTCACGTGATTTTTGTTTCAAGAATTTTCGAAAAAGTTGCATTTTCATTTTAAAATGAAAAAAAAATTCAATTTACGAGAAAAAAAATTACATTTCGTTATTTTTTGTTGCAAATATTTATTTCACGTGATTTTTGTTTCAAGAATTTTCGAAAAAGTGGATTTTTCATTGTAAAATGAAAAAAAAATTCAATTTACGAGAAAAAAAAATGCATTTCGTTATTTTTTGCTGTAAATATTTATTTCACGTGATTTTTGTTCCAAAAAGTTTCGAAAGGGAAAAACCCTAAAGATTTCGTTAACTGTGACAAAAATGTGACGAACGCGAAACGAAGAAACATTTGGTAGCCAGTGTGTCATGGAAAATTTCTTGAAACTCATAGACACAGAATTTAGCAGTTTCGTACAATTCGAAGAACGGGGATTACTGAATTTTAGGAAATTGGTAGATAACTTTGGTGGCAATCGTCACAGTTGCATCAGAGGACGATCGTCGAAGTTTCCTTGTTTACGAGCAACGAGCTTGATAACAAAACGTGGCCACGAGGAAAAGTTTCGTTTTCCGGTGAATTTTTGATTATTTTGTTGGTTTTTTTTGCATGACGTACGAGAGTCAATCATCGTCGTGTTACACGTTGAGAAAGTGGGCTATTCCGAGTTTCTCGATGCGATGAGTTTGTACAATGACGACGAACGAACAAACCCAAAGATTATTATTTCTCTTCGCTCCCTGTGGCGGTGTCGATGAGTTGGAAAGTCCGTAACGTGGCACACACCTTTGCTCGATCTCCATCATTTTTACGCGGTCCAAAGTTTTCGATGTTTCTCGAGAAAAAAAAAAAAAAAANAAAATTCTAATTTTTTTTTTTTTTCACCAGGAAAACGTCACGAGTGACGTGGACGAAAATTTTTTGACTGAAACTTCAGCAGCTCCTCGAAATGGAGTACGAATTATTTTTTTTTCGCAGTTTTTTGGAAAGAATTCTAAAAAAATTGTTTGGACGACGATGAAGCGAAGGAGCGTGGGAAATTGGACGTAAAATCGAGGCTCGCACGTTGACGATAATAATTGATCTCTCCGAAAAACCGCGAGATCACTGTTTGTTACGATGGGTTTTTTTTTGCTCCTTTGCATTGTCTTAAACGACGAGCGGCATTGACATGGAATTTCCAGAGCTTCGCAACGTTCGATTAAAAGTTTTCGATTTATTTGTCATTCTCGTGACTCGCTCAGCTCGCAAATAATCGCATTGTCTACATGGATTTTTCATTGATTCGACTTTTGTCTTACCCTTGCAATCGCATCTGCAAACAATTGGCCTTTGTCAAGCAGGCAAATGGCTCGATCGATATTTAAAGGTCAAAACGACCGCAGCCTGTTTTTTCGGGACAATTTACATGGAAAAGACGCGGGCGGAAAGAAAATGATTATGTCATTGTTAAGCGACGATACGAATTTGTTGGCAAAGTTCTCGGCAACTCGATGACTCGCGCGGAAATGATTGCGGAGCGAATAAAAAATTCTGTGACGTTTTTTGGCGAAACGAGAATCCAACGATTCTCCAAATTTCGCGGGGAATATTCTTGGGAGCGACGCAGGACTTTCGCCGAATTGCCAAGCCTTGAGCCTCCTCTCGATCGCGGGTAAATCCCGTAATTCACTCTCACACGCTCCTTCCGGGTTTCGTCGCTCTCACACTCTCTGCGCGCATTTTTTAGAATTCTCCTTCTTCATGGACCTTGGGAAAAGAGAGAGCACGCGGTTCTTGGGTTATTAACCGCGCGGGACTGATCGGTACGATCGGTAATCACTGAACGACCCGAATTCGTCGAGCCACACTTACTCAACGTATCAACGATTGTGGATCTCGCTTTTTTTCGCTTTTCATTCGATGCTTCGGACTCTTTCATTTTTGACGCGAAATAACGAGATTTTGGGGAAACTTTTTGGGGTTTACGATTTTAAGGACGTTGCATGCAACATTTTCTACACTTTTCTTCCGAAAAGCACATTTTTCTATACAAACAGAAAAAAGGCTATTCCAGCTACAATGAGATTAGCAAATTCCGCGCAAAATTACGAGCCAAGATCGTCCATGAGGATGGTTATTATCGACAAAGCGATTGCAAGAGATTAAAATACCCTTGGATACTGCAATCGCGTATTTGATCGAGCAATAATCGGATAGACTCGATACGTCGATCGGGATTTCCCAACGTAGGATCAATAAATTGGCCCAACGATAACGACGCTCACGATAATTATGACAATAATCCCTAAGAAAAGATTATTTTATTTTCTATTAATAAGAGCCTGCTGCCGAACGATTCCATAAGATAACGCCAAATTCTACGGAATTTTGAAATTTTCAAAAAAAGCCTGTCGACGCTCTAACTCGCGCAAATTTGAAGATTCATTACCAATTTTTTTTTTATAAATAGAGTATCATGATAAAAAGGTTCGTACTGAATTTGGAAAATCTCGGTTGAACGGTTGAATTTTTATGATTTTTCGAATTTTCCAAAAATTTGAGTTTTTTGAAAAATCGTCCAATCGCTCCAATTTCTGCAAATTTTTTAAAATGTTAATCCATACAAGCTCTTCGTTCTCTGAGAATTTTGTTGCAATTGCTAGGAAGATACGAATTCTAGGGAATTTTGAAATTTTCAAAAAAAGCTGTCGACGCTCTAACTCGCGCAAATTTAAAGATTCATTACTAATTTTTTTTTTACAAATAGAGTATCATGACAGGAAGGTTGGTACTGAATTTGGAAAATCTCGGTTGAA
>JBAJMU010000005.1:14340863-14371525 GCA_037952995.1 Hyposoter didymator
GAAATTTATTGATTATTGAGGATTTTCGTTTCAACGAAAATAGCAAATAGTTGGGAATCGTTCGTTGGCCGAATTCTTTAGATCGCGTATCGATGTGATCCAAGTTGTTGAACTTGTTTTCGCTTTTAATTATGCAATCAAGATTAGTCCTAATTTTGAAAACAACTCGGGGAATCGGGGCTGCGATACGATCGCGAGATTCTTATCAATAATCGTTTTTTTTTCTTTTTTCGTCAACAAAATCGATATTTCGATATTTCTGGTCGATTCGCCATTCATTTGCTGCTGGCCAATCAAGCTTTTCGTATCAAATGGCTTTGATTAATCAGCGACACTTGGAAAGCGATGCCGTGATTGTTTTGTTAATGAGTCAGTGCTGGAATCTATCATTCCGATCAGTTTCGATGGTGGAAATGAAATCGTTGCTTGTCTTGGTCGAATTAGCCAAAAATCTGATGAAACTATTTGCGAAGACGTGAAATATTGACCCTAGAATGGTAACCTTTTCGTTTTCGATCTATTCCGGTTCCCGGGGTCACTAATTTTTATTTTTTTATCCAACTAATTAATTAATTATAATTATTTAAATTTTTAAAAATTATTTAATAAATAAATACTCAAAAATTGTTAATAAAGGAAAATAAATTTTGAAAAATTCATATCTTCGGTAAAAATGAACGAAAAGGCTTCACCCTGGGCTCATTCTTTTCGTTTTTTAATGCTGATTTTTTTTACTAATTTTATAAATGATTGTTACTTCAATTTTTTTATTTTATTGATTAATTCAAATTATTGAATTATTAAATGAATAAAAATAAAATAAATTTTGAAAAATTCATATCTCCAGTAAAATTCAACGAAAAGGCTTCACCCTGGGCTCATTTTTTTCGTTTTTTAATGCAGAATCGCGTGAGCCTGGAGGAATTTTGCTTAAAGTCGAAAAATTAGTGAAAAATTGGGTGAAACGATAAAATGAAAAATTCAGTAAAAATTTATAAATGACGGCAATTTTGAAAAATTCATATCTCCGGTAAAATTTAACGAAAAGGCTTCTTCCTGGGCTCATTTTTTTCGTTTTTTAATGCAGAATCACGTGAGCCGGGTGGAATTTTTCTTGAAGTCGAAAAATTAGTGAAAAATTCGGTAAAACGATAGAAAACGGGAGAACGAAGGGAGAAAGGGATTCAAGGTCGCCCGGGTTACCGTTCTGGGGTCAATGAGATCGTAGGAACTGAAGGTTGGAAGAAAATTGGCAAAGTAGAAAGTTGAGCAAAAGTCAGGACTTTCCTGGGGAATCCCCGATGGAAATTGGCAGAGTCCCCGCGATAAAGAAAGTTGAGAAAGTTTCTCGCAATTATAAGAATATCTTGTTGACGCACCTCCGGCGATAATCCGCAATCGGCAATGTTAATCTTTTGCCCTATGACGAAATCGTATTTTGTCGTCGAAATGAAATGTTCGCTCCATTTTATTCGCGCTCGACTAACGGATTATTCGGAAAGGCTGCAAAGTGCCCTTGGATGAGGTTTTTTAAGGAAAGAGATTATTTAATCTACAAAGTTTGACAAAGATACGAGGATCGATGTTTCTCTTGAAATGTAATTGTTTTTCTGTCACAATGGACGCGAAGTTTCATTGAAAAATGAAATTGTGAAACTCTTGCGAGCTGACACCCGCGCCGCGGCTTTCAGGTGACACAGCGACGCGTATGTACGGGGAATTCCCATCGTAACACCGCGCAACTGTGTGCCCTGTATGTGTATCTCGTGTATCTCGTGTATCGATGCATTGTTAAAACGTGGAATCTTATTTACGCCGCTCACAATCAATGTTACGTATATTATTGTTTCCCTCGTGCTCTGCCGTCAAGAATTTATGCAACGAGCATCCAGGATCTTTGCAAACTCGTCATTGGCCTTTGGAGTTTTAATTTCTGGCATTTGCGCGACAAACAGGTTCACTCTGACATTGACTTCGTAGAATTTTTTCGAAATTTGGGTTTATTATATAAAAAATACAGATTCCCTCGGAAAATCTTGCATTTGGAGTATGTTATTATTTAGTCGATTCTTAACAACTTTTTCAATTAATTTAGACTCGCAAATGAAAAATAACAATTTTCAGTACTTTCTCATTAGAGCGTGTGTCAAAAGTTGCAATTTTCAACATTAAATATTTCCATTTCTAAATGGTGGAGCCTTTTAAAACTTTGCATACACTTTNCACTTTTATGCAACATCGAAGAAGCTTTATTTAATTTTTCAAAAAAATCGGTCGTAAATTTTTTTCGAAATTTTGTTTATTATTTAAAAAATACAGATTCCCTCGGAAAATCTTGGATTTGGAGTATGTTGTTGTTTAGTCAATTGGTAACAACTTTTTTCAATGAATTCAGGCTCGCAAAATAAAAATCACAATTTTCAGAAGTTTCTCATAAGAGCGTGTGTTAAAAGTTGCAATTTTCAACATTAAATATTTCCATTTCTAAATGGTGAAGCCTCTTTAAACTTTGCATACACTTTTATGCAAAATCGAGGAATCTTTATTCAATTTTTCAAAAAAATCGATCGTAACATTTTTTCGGAATTTTGTTTATTATACAAAAAATACAGATTCCCTCGGACAATTCTTTAGTCAATTCGTAACAACTTTTTTCGATGAATTCAGGCTCGCAAACCATTTTGTGTGTAAAAAAAACTGAAAAGAAAAAATGACTCTCGATCGTTGCCATACAACGTCCTTAATGCGATAATGTGGCTTGAATATTTAAGTCCGCTGTGAATTAAAAAGACTTTCTATTGGATGTGGTTGAGTCGACAGGTCGTTGAATGAGATAATTGATGCGGGGTAAAGTAATCAATCACGGAGTAGAAAATTGTCGGACGAAAGTATTTCGGTTGTGTGGGTAAAATGCGCGGCAGGCATTCGGTGGGATTTGCTTCCCGTCTGGAAGTAAACGGAATGCCCCGGCAGTGGGGTGAGCGACGAGCCGTGCCAAGCGCTCGCGCGCAGCGAGTTTCATCAACGAAAAGCACGCGATGAAAACGACGTTGCATCACTAGACGATGAGCCACATGGACTATGTATATGTCATTCGCGTGCACACTCAGATGAATCCACGTTCGTTGCACGAACATAGGTAGAGCCAGGGGCAGATGTTTTCCAACTTAAAAATACTCGCTGTCGGGTTATTTTTGAGCTTTGGAATCTACAGCTTGGAAAGCCCCACGAGAGCACGCGTACCCTCGCGAATCCTCGACATTTTCTTTTTTGGAACGTCTGC
This sequence comes from Hyposoter didymator, assembly GCA_037952995.1. Classification (NCBI taxonomy): domain Eukaryota; kingdom Metazoa; phylum Arthropoda; class Insecta; order Hymenoptera; family Ichneumonidae; genus Hyposoter; species Hyposoter didymator. Next base: position 14,344,147 of record JBAJMU010000005.1, read on the forward strand.
TGTCGTTCTCTCTCCCTTTTGCTTCGTCATTTCTCCCCAAAAGTCTATAAATCATGAAAACCCACGACGACGATCAATTTTTACAAAGAAACAGGAAATACCTGCTCGATGTTGTTCCGTTGAGACCCAAAAAGCAAAAGAGTGACTTCCTGATCACCCGAAACGTCATTTTCAAATCGATAGAATTTTTAGTTGCTGGCAAAGTGAAAAAAAAACGTTCAAGCATCGCGACAGCTTTTCATGATGAATATGGCCAATGAGAAGGTATTCAAGAGCAAAATGTGGCTTGAGTCGAGAAGAAATCGGTGCTGCTAATTTTAGTGTTAACTTTGATCCGCGCGGGCCTAGTTTGGACCGCGGGAAATCAGCCAAACCTCCGACAATGATTCACCGCGTCTTCCTAGTTCTATCTATAAACCGACATCGCGCGACAGGCATGCGACTCTTTCTCTGAAAAAGAAAGGAACATTTCATCAACGGGGTACAGCCTCATTAACCCTAGAACGGTAACCTGGGCTCAAAAACGAGCTTTCTCCCTTCGTTCTCACGTCGTTCATCCTTTTACCGCATTTTTGACTGATTTTTCGACTTTAAGCAAAATTGCCCCAGGCTCTCGTGATTCTGCATTAAAAAACGAAAAGAATGAGCCCAGGTAGAAGCCTTTTCGTTGAATTTTCAGGGAGATATGAATTTTCCAAAATTTATTACATTTTTATTCATCTAATAATTCAATAATTAGAATTAATTATCGAAATAAAAAAGTTGAAGTAATAATAATTTATAAAATTAGTAAACAAAAATCTGCATCGAAAAACGAAAAGAATGAGCCCAGGGCGAAGCCTTTTCGTTCAATTTTACCGGAGATATGAATTTTCCAAAATTCATTACATTTTTATTCATTTAAAAATTCAATAATTGGAATTAATTATCGAAATAAAAAAATTAAAGTAACAATAATTTATAAAATGAGTAAAAAAAATCTGCATCATAAAACGAAAAGAATGAGCCCAGGGTGAAGCCTTTTCGTTCAATTTTACCGGAGATATGAATTTTCCAAAATTTATTTTATTTCTATTCATTTAAAAATTCAATAATTTGAATTAATTATCGAAATAAAAAAATTCAAGTAATAATAATTTATAAAATTAGTAAAAAAAAATCTGCATCAAAAAACGAAAAGAATGAGCCCAGGGTGAAGCCTTTTCGTTAAATTTTACCGGAGATATGAATTTTCCAAAATTTATTTTATTTCTATTCATTTAAAAATTCAATAATTTGAATTAATTAATAAAATAAAAAAATTGAATTAACAATAATTTATAAAATTAGTAAAAAAAATGTGCATCAAAAAACGAAAAGAATGAGCCCAGGGTGAAGCCTTTTCGTTAATTCTCACCGAAGATATGAATTTTTTAAAATTCGGGTCACCCAGACCCAAGGTTCCTGGAATAGTTAACAAAAAAAAAAAAACAAGCTTACCGTTCCTGGGTTAATCCCCTGCCTCTAGAAAACAGTTTAGTCAGAATGTTGAAATGCATGAATGATTCGATAGCAAATGACTCACGATGATGTTTATCGTTCCAGGAGAAATGTGTCTGCACGTGGCAGCAGCTGGTGGCCAAGTCGACATAGTGCAGCATCTTTTGCGACTGGGTGCAGATTTGGAAGCTCGGGAAGGTTTGTCCGGAAGGACTGCGCTTCATCTCGCCCTGGAGCGTGGTTGCCGATCGGTCGTTACGTTTCTTCTCCAAGAATGTCGACCCTGTTTGGACGCACCAACGTACGCTGGGATAACAGCTTATCAGATCGCCATATGTATCGATACCCAGTTGGCCCGGGAGCTCGTCAGACTGGGTGCGAAGCCTGAACCATTGCCGGAAACCGATGCCGAAGCGAGCGACGAATCGGAGGACGAAGAGACGTCCTACGTGCCAGCCATTGCCAGGCTCAGACAGGGAGTCGGAGTTCGAGCTTAAAAATCCCAAAAAAACTTGAAAAAACCATATGTTGGTATCTGCGAGTACAAACAAAATAATCACTCGAGATGTTGAGCAAAAAAATTGTGACTTATTCGCACTAGAAACAAAAAAAACAATCCTTTCCTTGCGGAAATGGAAAAAAGCCCCGAAACTAAACAAAAAAACAAACAAATCTTCTCAACTCTCAATCACGCCATCGGACTTTACACAAGAATGAACTTGTTAACCGTTGCTCGCATTATTTCTTCGAAGCAAATTAATATTGCCATTTTTAAGGGACTCGGCAGAGTCTCGGGACAAGTACATTTGCAGCTTCGGCTGGACAATTATCGAGCGTATTCGGGCTGAGTTCATAGCATCGATTCCTCTCAATTCCATTCGAACACACTGCAACCTCGTTTCTTCCTCGACAACCGCGCAGGACCAACTCCGCTCTTGTAAATATATATTTCAAACTTTGGATTATTCTCAAAGTTGTTCGAGGTTGTAATGGATTGCGAATATCAAACAGTCGCATGGCGTTGCCGGAAGAATCGTCGTCATTTTTTTTTCTACTGGATCAACGTCGCGCGGCCACTGCGAGTCGTTGCATGAAAAACATTCGATTCGCACGAATTTAGACGACGAGTGGCAAAAGCCTGAGTGACTGAACTGATTCTATCGACCGCCCTGTACACGCGACTCGACAAAAAAAAAAAAAAAAAAAANTCGAAAAAAAAAAAAAAACAAAACTCAATGGACGAGCGACTGATTGACAAAAATTTAGCCAAATTAATTATTTCTCAATATTGAAAAGGCAAGTGAGAGTGAGAGAGTTGAGAATCTTTTATTCTCCGTGCGATTCCGCGTGTTTTTCGGAACCGGAGATATTTTTAAAACGATAGAAAAAAAAATGTGCATTGCTGTTGAAATGTTCATTTGTCTCCAGCATTGTGACCGTTTGTAAAAGCAATTATCCCTTTAATTTTTCTAAGAACGTGCTTCCTCGTTGGTCGCATCGATCGTGAAGCTTTTGGGGCAGAATATTACCGCAAAAATCAATTGCCGACTGAAGTCACTGGCTCGTGTAAATCGAACTGGGCCAAATAGTGACTAAACAACCCCGAACGATTGGAAGAAAATATAAATAAATTAATTAAGCCCGGAAAACATGATGAATGTGTAAAAAATGCGTGTGTCTGTCTCTGTGCGTGTGTCTTGAGTCTACAATTGTTACGTGTATGTCTGCGTTTTTCCACGCCGAACGAAAAGCCTATATTTTTCGTCACTAGCACGACAAGTTCTTTTATTCATTACAAATTTCATTATTTATCGTCCAAGTACCAGATCATAGAGTACGTTGCATTAATTCTAACTAATTAATTAATTAATTAATTAAAATTCAATTAAATTAAAATTAATTGAATTTTAATTAATTAATTAATTAATTAATTAATTAATTAAAATTCAATTAAATTAAAATTAATTGAATTTTAATTAATTAATTGATTAATTAATTAATTAAAATTCAATTAAATTAAAATTAATTGAATTTTAATTAATTAATTAATTAATTAATTAATTAATTAAAATTCAATTAAATTAAAATTAATTGAATTTTAATTAATTAATTGATTAATTAATTAATTAATTAAAATTCAATTAAATTAAAATTAATTGAATTTTAATTAATTAATTGATTAATTAATTAATTAAAATTCAATTAAATTAAAATTAATTGAATTTTAATTAATTAATTAATTAATTAATTAATTAAAATTCAATTAAATTAAAATTAATTGAATTTTAATTAATTAATTGATTAATTAATTAATTAAAATTCAATTAAATTAAAATTAATTGAATTTTAATTAATTAATTGATTAATTAATTAATTAAAATTCAATTAAATTAAAATTAATTGAATTTTAATTAATTAATTGATTAATTAATTAATTAAAATTCAATTAAATTAAAATTAATTGAATTTTAATTAATTAAAATTCAATCAAATCAAAATTAATTAATTTTAATTAATTAATTAATTAATAAATTAAAATTAATTAATAAATTAATTAAAATTAAATTAAATTAAATTGAATTAAAATTAATTTTAATTAATTAGTTAATTAATTAATTAAAATTAATTAATAGGAAACAAAATTTGATGATTTCTTCTCTTTTTTCTTTTATTATTGCTACTATGATCCTTGTACATAGCCATTCCCTCAGACAGTCATGTAAGTCTATAATTATAAATATTAATATTATCGTAACTATATTAACTATTATATATTTTAAAAATACATCAACGTTTACAAAATGAGCTCGAAATTGTGAGAATTTTTTGACGACCTGTAAAATGGAATGATTTGGCCGTAGGTCGTGCTGACCGTTGAAACGCAACGGAGAATAAATTGCACTGGTTGTCGCCAACAAGACCAATAGATCTTGCACCGCTTCTATTTATATGTCANGTTAATTAATTAATTAAAATTAATTAATAGGAAACAAAATTTGATGATTTCTTCTCTTTTTTCTTTTATTATTGCTACTATGATCCTTGTACATAGCCATTCCCTCAGACAGTAATGTAAGTCTATAATTATAAATATTAATATTATCGTAACTATATTAACTATTATATATTTTAAAAATACATCAACGTTTACAAAATGAGCTCGAAATTGTGAGAATTTTTTGACGACCTGTAAAATGGAATGATTTGGCCGTAGGTCGTGCTGACCGTTGAAACGCAACGGAGAATAAATTGCACTGGTTGTCGCCAACAAGACCAATAGATCTTGCACCGCTTCTATTTATATGTCAAGAATATCCTCGTAGCCGGACGCGGCCGGCTGCATTATCCGATGGAAAATACCGTGAGGTTGATTCGAGCAGACGCGGTACTTGGCTCGGCTGGACTTGCATCGCCGCGTCGCCTTTCGTACCTCCTCTAAATATACTCTTCGCTGAAACTCCTCAAATTCTACATGATTCGGTTGCACACCAAACCACGACACTTTTGCTTCGTTTGCAGCCGGCGACAGGTAGGGCTTCAAAAGCTTTGATTCACTTGTCATGGTTTTTGTTGTTTTCTGGCTCGAGGCTTTTCCTGTCTCGTTGACGGATCTAGGCTCCCGAGCAAACTATTTCGGAAAATTGGGAGTTAAACGTTTTTCTCAAATGTTGACAAACCCAGCGTTGTACTTCGCTTGGAAAATTAACAGAACGGTTGTGTGCTGAGTCAATCAACCAACGAACTCGATGACATTTTTTTTTTTAAGGAAAGTCATTCGCTTGAATTTGCATTGCGTTTTCGTGACGTCGACATTTTTTTAATTTTCTCTCGGACAGTTATGCGGATTAAGGAAAAATCTGCGAGCAGCCTAGACGAGAATTATGGGCGTTCGATCTTTCGAGAATGTTGGGAGATTTTTCTCTACTTATCTACTGTCAATATTGAGCGAGAAATCAAGGAAAAGAAACTTGGCGACTGCGTATACCGTATGCTGTTCGTGTAGGAAAATTATTCAGGCGATCATACTTGCTTTCATGTTGGCTCTGGCCTGCAGGTCGCTTCGTTATCGATGTATACAGTTGACTCTCCGATTTGTCAACTCAAGGACGTTGAATGCAAAATTTTCTATCCATGGAGTTTCTTCAAATTTGCACCTCGCAAAGGGAATAGAGATTTCTAATAGCTCACGAAATTTTAAGTTTCGCGATATTTATAAAAATCATAATTTTCAGAAATTTCTCATAAGAGGGAGTGTCAAAAGTTGCAATTTTCAACATTTAATATTTCCGTTTCTAAATGGTAAAGCCTCTTGAAACTTTGCATACACTTTTATGCAACATCGAAGAAGCTCTATTCAATTTTTCAAAAAAATCGGTCGTCAAATTTTTTCGAAATTCCGTTTATTACATAAAAAATGCAGATTGTCTCGGAGAATCTTGGATTTGGAGTATGTTGTTCTTTAGTCAATTGGTAACAACTTTTTTCAATGAATTTAGGCTCGCAAAATAAAAATCACAATTTTCAGTAGTTTCTCATAAGAGCTCCTGTTAAAAGTTGCAATTTTCAAAATTAAATATTTCGATTTCTAAATGGTGAAGCCTCTTGAAACTTTGCATACACTTTTATGCAACATCGAAGAAGCTTTATTCAGTTTTTCAAAAAAATCGATCGTAAAATTTATTCGAAATTTTGTTTTTTATATAAAAAATAAAGATTAGCTCGGAAAATCTTGGATTTGGAGTACGTTGTTGTTTAGTCAATTGGTAACAACTTTTTTCAATGAATTTATGCTCGCAAAATAAAAATCACAATTTTCAGTAGTTTCTCATAAGAGCTCCTGTTAAAAGCTGCAATTTTCAAAATTAAATATTTCGATTTCTATATGGTGAAGCCTCTTGAAACTTTGCATACACTTTTATGCAACATCGAAGAAGCTCCATTCAATTTTTCAAAAAAATCGGTCGTCAAATTTGTTCGAAATTTCGTTTATTACATAAAAAATGCAAATTACCTCGGAAAATCTTGGATTTGGAGTACGTTGTTCTTCAGTCAATTAGTGACAACTTTTCATGATGAACTTGGGCTCGAAAACCATTTCGTGTGTAAGAAAAACTGAAATAAAAACGTGCCCAATCGAACGTAATACGTCCCTTACCTTGCGTGGCGTAGAACCCGAAATTCAAAATCGTAATCGTACGTGCTGATGCCTCGGTCCTGTAAGAGTTTGATAAAATCGCTGCGACCAGCAGCAGGATGACGAGAGGAAAATGTATCTAACTGATTATCTTTATTTTCTCGTAGAATAATGCACATAATACAATAAACATAAATATGTGTATATATACATATATATAAATATAAATGTGAATATATATATATAATATGTATATATGCACATATATATATATTAATAAATACGATTTATTAACTTTTGTGTAATATATTATTAATTTCTTCATTCGTGGCTGACTTAATGTATACAACGTAATACGGACATGGTGCTTTGCTTATTGAATATTTACACAACTCTTTATTTTCAATTGTGCCGAAAAATGCGAATAAAATATAATAAAATGATTTAATAGTAAAAATGTACAGTCGGATTTGATTTGTAATTCACATTTAAAAATCTTTTAGTCTCTGTTCCTTAAACATTGTCGATCTACACGATTAATAATTTTTTCCATCGTCATTTAAACGATTTTTTTATTTTTTTATTTTTTTTTCGAAAAAAAAGCGAGAAAATGAAAAAAACGAACGATGTGACGATTGAAAATAACACCGTCGTATACACATGCGCGTGATTATTTAGTTAACATCATATTCAGCACGGAAAGACATCGCCTTTTTTTTTCCTTTATTCCTCAAAACCAACGAGCACGTTTTCTTCATTTTTCTCACTCTCGAATATCTTTCCTTCACATTAATTTCCCTAGTAACTTACACGAGTAGAATTACAATCTATTGGTCAAGTATTTGCCCGCGAGTCACTCTCCTTTCGCGCGCGATGGATTTCCCTCCGCATCAATTTTCTACCATTGTTCCATGTCTTGGCAAAATTTACAGGAAATCCGGACGACGATTTGAGAGGGCGAGCGAATTACATTTTGCTTTTTCACAAAAGCAGTCAAACGCTTTTTGAGCGCTCAATTTTTTTTTTTTCATCCTCCTCCTTCTCCATATATTTTTACTTTTATTTTTCATTTTGATTTGCACAATTGTGGTCTGAATTTACAAACGTACACACTTTAGTTTTGCTTAATTAATTAAAAGGCAGATTTCAGAGAGAAAGAGAGAGACAGAGTGTGTGTGTGTTTGTGGGTGTGTGTGTGTGTTTGTGTGGAAGAAGGAAAAAGAGGGAAAGAGAGAGAGAGGGAGGAACGTATTGAATGTATCACGGCATTTAANAAAAAAAAAAAAAAAAAAAAAAATTCGAAAATGTCGTTGACATTTTTTCGATTTTTTTTTCTTCTAAATAATATTTTTTACCTACTATTGCGCGAGTCGGCCCTTAACCGATGCAAGCTTCAACGTCTTGTCAATTTTTTTTTTATTTCTTGTTTTTTTTTTTNNNNTTTTTTTTTTTTTTTTTTTTTTTTTTTTTCTTTCGAGAATATTTCTAGGCGTTTCGGATGTTAATTATTATGAGGAAAATGATTGTAATCGTAGGATCGATAATTGTGATGAATCCATGGGGATTTTTGTCGAATCGAATTTCTACGAGATCGCTTTTGACTTGCAAAGGCTTCGGGCCCTTACAGCGGATGCCTAATTAATAAAGCTATCGTCCCGGTCGCTTGGGAGCTTGTAAAACGCTCCCTTATACGAATAAAACTATATTTTTCATTCGTCACGATGATTTAGAGGTTTATGGTAAATCAGTGACCCTCGCGGAGGAAATTAATGCGGAACTTTTGTCGGGGAAAAGAGTTTTCATTGGAAACATAAAAAACGTGAAGAAAATATTTTCATCTGCGACGAAGCTACTTGGTCGGTTTTTTGTTGGAGGAATGTCGCGGATTTGTGCCGCGAGAGTGAGGCATTTCATGCCATTTCGCGCACAATCATTTTTATTGAATTTTTTTTTTTTTTTCTGAAAAAAAAAAGTTTTGACGTTTTTGGAGGATTGAAAAAAATACGATCGGACTCACAGCCGCGGTAAATGGCACGGAATGCCGCAGCTATTGAGTCTTCTATACTCATCTATCTCTAAAGCCTCTGACTATTCAGCGGCATATTCATTTCCCCAATTATTTCTACATCCTCAACCCACGGACGTTTTTTTACTGAATTTTTTTTTTTTTTTCTATTAATATTCAAATATAATTTTTGTTATTTTTGCAGCTAGTGCTAAACGAAAATTTACTAGGGCACAGGAACTTTCGTGTTGCGAGAAAGTGGCTCGGCCAGTTAACCCTAGAACGGTNGACTTTATTTTTTTTTTTTACCTTTTCCGGTAATCTGGAATTTTTCTTTTTTTTTTCTGGCATTTTAATTAATATTATTGAGTATGATGCAAAATATTTTATTAATTATATAAAAATTATGTGATAAATATAATGTAATGTGATAAAATAATATTTGAAAAATGTTTTTTAAAATATATTCCAATTTAAATGACCCCAATTTTTAAAAATTCATATCTCTGGTGAAATTTAACGAAAAGACTTCCACCTGGGCTCATTCTTTTCGTTTTTTAATGCAGATTTTTTTACAAATTTTATAAATTATTGTTACTTCAATTTTGTTATTTCATGAATTAATTCAAATTATTGAATTATTAAATGAATAAAAATAAAATAAATTTTGGAAAATTCATATCTCCGGTAAAATTTATCGAAAAGACTTCACCCTGGGCTCATTCTTTTCATTTTTTAATGCAGATTTTTTTACAAATTTTATAAATTATCGTTACTTCAATTTTTCAATTTCATTAATTAATTCAAATTATTGAATTATTAAATGAATAAAAATAAAATAAATTTTGGAAAATTCGTATCTCCGGTAAAATTTAACGAAAAGACCTCTACTTGGGCTCATTCTTTTCGTTTTTTAATGCAGAATCACGTGATCCTGGAGGGATTTCGCTCAAAGTCAAAAAATTCCTAAAAAATTCGATAAAACGACAAAAAATGGGAAAACGAAGGGAGAAAAGGATTTTGAGTCGCCCGGGGTCGTTTTTGAGCCCGGGTTACCGTTCTAGGGTCAAGTCAGCAAGCCACGAAAATAAAAAGTTGAATATTTGGAAAGTACTTGTGTCAACTGTCGAGTAGTAAGTTTCGAGGTGAAGGCGGAAAGAAATAGAGAGGTGCGTCGATATCGCGGAGGTGTAGTTGGCGAGCCACACCTTTTGTTTCCCTAAACATCACAGACTCGGAGGTAAAACGTAGAAAAGTCACATCGAATGCTAAATTGTCTCGAAAACACGGTGTTGCGCGCCTATTTAGTGCGACCTGCCACTCTTAAGGTACACTCGTCGCGTTCTTCCACGGCTCGTCCGTTCGGAAGTTGTACCCATTAGTTAACTAGTTTTATATTTTGCAATATTGCTGGTGACAAATATTTCTTTTACGGTATTTACAAGTGTAGATGAATATCCTATAGATTTTTTTTTCTTTCTTATTTTTCGATAATCACGCGTTGCGTTATTTTCCACGATCCACGCTCCGCCATTATTCGTCTCGTATCTTTCGTAATTTTCTGCAATTTCGTGTCAAGGAAGAAAAATAAAAATGATTTTAAAAAAAGTTGAAAAAATTTGAATTTTCTGGCACGAACGCAAAAATAAATCGGAGCTAATTGCTTCGTTATACACGTTCGAAAAATAAATTTTGTTCCCATGAGCGTGGAAAACGAGTGCAAATAAAAAAAAAAATTGTAAAAAAAAAAAAAAAATAAAAATTAAATGACCAAGTGGCGCGAACGAAATTTAACGACAGCGAGATTTGTCGGAGAAATGTGGGGAAGAGACGCCGAAGTAGGAGGACAGATATGTTTTACCTCTGAGATTAAAAAGTAACGCGCTATTTGCAATCCACCGAGTTTTAATTTCTTGGACTTGGAGCATCGGGAGCTTCGCGTTTTTTAAAATTCTCTCTTCTTATGGCTTTTGGAGTTGGGAGAGAAAAACGTTTCGATCTGCTCTCAGGATGGACCCAAATCGCTGTAGCATTACGCTCATCGTTCGTACCAATCCCTCTGACTTTTTTCTTTTTATTATTTCGTAGCCACAAAATATGCATTTCTATCATTGATATTATTGTTATTTACACAACAAAAATAACGCTAACAATTAGCTCCAGTAATGACTAATGATAAATGTTATTCTCAATTATACATGATATTTGTTAACCCTAGAACGGTAACCTCATTTTTTTTTTACCTATTCCGATAACCTGGGGTCTGAGAGACCCCAATTTTGAAAAATTCATATCTCCGGTAAAATTTGACGAAAAAGCTTCTCCCTGGGCTCATTCTTTTCGTTTTTTAATGAAGAATCACGCGAGCCTGGGGTAATTTTGTTTAGAGTCGAAAAATTAGTGAAAAATTCGGTGAAACGATAAAATGGAAAATTCAGTAAAAAGTTATAAATTACGCAAATTTTGAAAAATTCATATCTCCGGTAAAATTTAACGAAAAGACTTCTCCCTGGGCTCATTCTTTTCGTTTTTTAATGCAGAACCACGCGAGCCTGGGGTAATTTTGCTTAAAGTCGAAAAATTAGTGAAAAAATCGGTGAAACGATAAAATGGAAAATTCAGTAAAAAGTTATAAATTACGTCAATTTTGAAAAATTCGTATCTCCGGTAAAATTGAACGAAAAAGCTTCTCTCTGGGTTCATTCTTTTCGTTTTTTAATGCAGAACCACACGAGCTTGGGGTAATTTTGCTTAAAGTCGAAAAATTAGTGAAAAATTCGGTGAAACGATAAAATGGAAAATTCAGTAAAAAGTTATAAATGACGCAAATTTTGAAAAATTCATATCTCCGGTAAAATTTAACGAAAAAGCTTCTCCCTGGGCTCATTCTTTTCGTTTTTTTAATGCAGAATCACGCGAGCCTGGGGTAATTTTCCTCAAAGTCAAAAAATGAGTAAAAAATGCGGGAAAACGAAAAAAAACGGGAGAACGAAAAAAGGTCGCGAGATTCAAAGTCACCGGGGGTAGTTTTCGACCCCGGGTTACCGTTCTAGGGTCAGAGGTGAAACGCGCCATCTTAGCTTATCGATAACACGCGCCAATTTAAACATCTATTTGATCGTTATTTACAAAGAGCTTTCATTGCGTTTTACGTAAATCTCTAATTGTTGTCTCGTTTTTCTTTTTCTACGGTAGTTTCTGCTTTTTGTTTAAACTTGAAAAATAAGCGTGTCAATGTTTCCCAAGGAATTGAATATTTATTCGCAGGAATATCGATGATTCAGTCGCGTCAATTGTTGCGACGCGCCGAACGTTAAAATATAAAAAAAAAAAAAATGAAATTAAAAATATTACGCGAATCGTGGTCGGATTTCGACAAAATTTCACAATTATTCTTTTTCTCGTTTCTACTATTATTTGGTTCATTCCTCCGAGTCAGCTTTTGGAGATTGCACGTCCTGCTGCTGCTGTTCGGATTTTTGTTCTTGCTCCTTTTGTGCCTTTGCTTCTGCGTCTGAATAATACGATTTTTCTTGTTGTTTCATTTCGGCGCCAACTCGATAGCAATTTTTGTTTTTTTTTTGTTTTTTTTTTAAATTTATTTATTAAAAAGTATGTGCGATTTTTATTTACCTCGGACGGCCTGTTCCTTCCAAAACTTCTTGTTCTCCGCGAGACATTGTACCCAAGGTTTTTGGATCTTACACCTTCTCTCATCGGCTGAGCCTGTTTTTCAAATTATCGTGTAATTATTATTGAACGCGACTTATGGCGATTGTGTGTTTAACCCTCCGTGGTCGCCAGGGGTCAAAATGACCCGAAGCGCAACTTTGAGCTAGAATTATTTTTTTTTTTTTTTTTTTTTNAATTTCGAGCAAGAATTCCTGCGAGTTATTGGCGCCCGAGACGGTTGGCATCCTCTGCACCGGTCCTTCGGGGTGCGCGAAGAAAATGTTTTTTTTTTTTACGCATTGCCTCCGTTGCCGATTTTTTTTCGCCATTTTGAAAATTGGATAAAAATTTTTTGGCACGATATTCTCGTTCCGAAAGGTTCGAACTAACGTCCTGAATTTTTTTGTGTCCTTCGGAACGATCCTGGCCACGTGGCGAGCCTTTAAACATCGCTGGGGTCATTCTGACCCCGTGTGACCAGCGCGTTATTTCTAGAACGTATGACCACGAAGGGTTTATAATGGAGATATGAAAATTGAAATACCATTGGTCGGATCTTCGGAATCACGATCTTTGGAGTTGTTCAACGGTCCCAATACCGTTTCCAACATATCGCTGCAGACTTGCATACTCGGTTCTACGATGAACTCGATGAACCCGATCTGTGATTCTGCCACCAGAGTGTTGTTTCGGTCGCAAAGTGGTGAGAATGGCAGCCCGAGAGCTCTTTCTTTGTCACCTTGTCTGAAAAACTCTTCGAGCAGTTGCATCGTCCATCTGAAAGGCAAGACGACTTTTTTATAACAATTTTTACACTTTTCTTGGTTTTAGCATTTTTTTAGTGTACTTGAATTTAATTTTTGGCTTTATGAAGTGAACAATCTTTTCAAAAAAGCTTTCAATATGTTATCCAACAATTTTCAAGTCGAAATATTCAGTAGTTTATTTTTTACAACAATTTTTCCAATTTTGATGGTTTTAGCATTTTTTTAGTGCACTCGAATTTAATTTTTGGCTGTATAAAGTGGATAATCGTTTAAAAGAAGCTTTTAGTACGTTATGCAACAATTTTCAAGTCGAAATATTCAGTGTTTCATTTTTTAGAACGATTTTTCCAATTTTGTTGGTTTTAGCATTTTTTTAGTGGACTCAAATTTGATTTTTGGCTGTATAAAGTGGATGATCGTTTAAAAAAAGCTTTTAGTACGTTATGCAACAATTTTCAAGTCGAAATATTCAGTAGTTCATTTTTTAGAACGATTTTTCCAATTTTGTGGGTTGTAGCATTTTTTTAATGCACTTGAATTTAATTTTTGGTTGTATAAAGTGAACAATCTTTTCAAAAAAGCTTTCAATATGTTATACAACAATTTTCAAGTCGAAATATTTAGTAGTTTATTTTTTATAACAATTTTTCCAATTTTGTTGGTTTTAGAATTTTTTTAGTGTACTCAAATTTAATTTTTGGCTATATAAAGTGAAAAATCTGTTCAAAAAAGCTTTCAATATGTTCTGCAACAATTTTTGAGTCGAAATATTCAGTGGTTTATTTTTTATAACGATTTTTGTCATTGGGGTACAAATGTACCCCATGGTGGCAAGTACGTGATTCTGTAGCAATGTGGCAAGTAAGGATTAAGGAAATGTGGATTTCTACCGATGATGAAGATCCCATCGTTTAGCCGGATGTGATATGTCGCAACAGTGAAGAACCAGGCTGACTGCTTTGCTCTTGTCGACACTGGGCTCAGCCAGGCTCAACAGATTCTTCATGTTCTTCAACTGCTGGAAGTGGAAGCTCATGTCCGTTGCCAGAACCATATCGATGACCAAAGATCTGAACTCCCGGAATTCTTCTTTTGAGAGATTCTGCAGGATGTTGCAGTCGTCCTCTCTTAGTATCCTGAAGTGACACACAACAAGGTCTGTGAGATCGTGACAGGCAGCAAGAATTGACAATTTGTTGACTATTCCGGTAACCTGGGGTCTAAATGACCCCAATTTTCAAAAATTCATATCTCCCGAAAAATTTAACGAAAATCCTTCTCCTTGGGCTCATTCTTTTCGTTTTTTAATGCAGAATCACATGAGCCTGGGGGCGATTTCGTTAGGAGTCAAAAAATGAGTCAAAAATGCGGAAAAACAATAAAAAATTTCGTACGATGAAAAAATTCCAAAGAGAGACATTTTTTTATCATTTTTCTCTGCATTGTTAATTCGCGGTGACGCGAGAAAATTCATCAGAGCGGAGATGATGAGATCGAGGAAAATCGCTAAATATTTCGAACCCTCCGTTTATTTTTTTTATTTTTTTATTTTTTGTACGCTGAGCAAGAAAAATGATGAAGAAATTTTCTCTCCAGGAGTTTATTATTCAAGATACCGAAAGCTCGCGGAGATGTGATGATTTTCCAAGACGGCACGATCGTTGTAGAGCAAAGCCGTGTCGCTTCCGGACATGACGTGGAAATTATTGGTCGTTCCAGTGTGCTCGTAATCATGAATGATAGCGGCGACGAGAGTTGCGAAGATTTCGAGATCCGACAGCCAGTTCTGAAATTATTGCCACACGTTATCTACAAATGCGTTTTGCGCGAATTGTCAGCTGCAGCGCTTGATCGATCGAATTCCAAGTTCTGTTAAATTTTCAATGACGTCCGAAGCGCTATAGCGGAAAATAGAAAAGCCTCTGTGGTGACCAGGGGTCAAAATGACCCGAAGCGCAATTTCGAGCAAGAATTCCTGCGAGTTATTGGCGCCCGAGACGGTTGGCATCCTCTGCACCGGTCCTTCGGGGTGCGCGAAGAAAATGTTTTTTTTTTTACACATTGCCTCGGTTGCTGATTTTTTTTCGCCATTTTGAAAAATTGATAAAAATTTTTTGGCACGATGTTCGCGTTCCGAAAGGTTCGAACTAACGTCCTGAATTTTTTTGTGTCCTTCGGAACGATCCTGGCCACGTGGCGAGCCTTTAAACATCCCTGGGGTCATTTTGACCCCCAGTGACCAAGGCGTTGCTTCCAGAACGTTCTGATTAATTGGAACGACACATCGGATCGTGTTTTCAGTGACATAACGCATAGTCCCAAGTTTACATATCACAGAGTCATGTGATCGACCACTTGATGGGCTTATGCTCACGATCGTATACTTACCATTAAGCCCGTCTGACACAGGACCCAGTGCATGGTCTGAGCGACGTCAGCAGCATGAAGATTATTGTGGTAAGGATTTCTGTGCCTACAGTAGCCTTCCTCGACTCTAGAGAGAAAGCTCTCGAGAACGATCGGCGGGACCTTGAACTTGTGAATCATGCCGTAACGATTAAGGAGGTCGTAGCCAAGATACTTGACCGGAGCACCCATGGCGGCGTCGTTTAATGAGAATGCATCAAAGGACCAGTCGTCCAGGGTCTGAAATTGAAATCAAAGACTCTGGACCAAGAAACTAACGTCCGAAGATCGGAGTTTCCACGAATTTGCTGCGAACGATTGTGCTGATTGAGGAAACGAAAAGGATCAAGGATCAAGGATCATACCTTGAGGACTCTGACGACATCCGGTGGGAATTGCATCAAAGCGGTATTGGTAACTCGTCTAGAGATTCTTTCAACGAAAATGCCAGCCCTGATGGCATGAGCGACGGATCGAAATTTGGGTTTTTCATCAGCTTTGCGTCTGGTGGTGGCCAATTGTCTAGTGAAGGTAGAAGCGAGCCATTCGCGTACTTCCGGTGGCACAGCATCCGGTTGTACTTCGGAGAGTTCATCATCTTCGTCGGCCAGGCGTCTAAAGGGGAAGTTGGGAGAATGTATTAGGTTTGTGAGGCAAAGTCGATAAGCCAATCGGAACGAAAGTCTAATTATTGCATAGCGACATAATGATTTGCTTTATCTTTGTTAATCAACATTATTATTCGCTTCATTCATGATCGGACTGTTTAGTGTACTGATCAGAGTCCTTGGTCTGTATTTTTTTATCTTTTAATGTTCAACAAGTTGATGGATGAGTTTGGGGAACGAAATCGTGCTGCGGTGACTGATATCCGTTCGAACGTATGTCTCCATTTTTTCTTCATTTTTTTTTTTACATTTTCACATTGCCAACAACGACTAGTCTGCTAGCAAACGTTCTCAATGTCATTACGAACCGCGGGTCGCTCGTATAACGTGCGAAAGTAACGAGGAGCGTTTTGACAGTGCGAGTTTTTGGGCTGGGGATTAAGGGCGACACTATAATGGTAACAATAACGATCGAAACAGGGGCACGCGAAGGCTTGATGGACAAATAGATAAATAATGGAAAATATATTTTCTCGCATTATTTACACGCGACTCCGCACGATAAACACACAATCATTCATGCGAATTCGTTGCAATTTTACGAAAACGCAATTACAAGAGCGGACGTGAAAATAATTACCCGGGGGGCTCAACTGGAATATGGGCTTTGACTTTCGAAGCGGGTTCGAGTTTAATTTCACTCCGTTCGACGCTAATAGCCCAACAACCCTGGCTATTGACTATATCAATCCAAAACAGTTGAGTCAATCAATACACATTGGAATACATCGATATAGATTGAAAAACGAGCTCACACGTTCGCGACACTATTTTTACGAAAAACAGACAAAAATCTCTGAGGCAAAAAAAAAAAAAAATTTGAACGAACGAACACAAATTTTAAATCGTCCCACGACGATGGGACGGTGAACCAGACGATGTGAGAAGTAATCCGGAATTCATGGGGTAGCAATATACAAAATTCACACAAGATTTGGAAAAACGAGATACATGCTGGCCACTGGCACGATATTTCACAGGGAGTTGAACGTACGATCCATTTAGTTGATTTGTATAAACATTTAAATGTGTAAAAATACGATACGACGCCGAGTATTAACCCTGGAACGGTAACCTTTTTTTTCGCGGTCATTAATGACCGAAATTTTGGAAAATTCAGATCTCTGGTGAAATTTAACGAAAAGGCTTCTCCCTGGGCTCATTCTGTTCGTTTTTTAATGCAGAATCACGCGAGCCTGGGGCAATTTTGCTTAAAGTCGAAAAATTAGTGAAAAATTCGGTGAAACGATAAAATGGAAAATTCAATAAAAAGTTATAAATGACGCAAATTTTGAAAAATTCATATCTCCGGTAAAATTTAACGAAAAGACTTCTCCCTGGGCTCATTCTTTTCGTTTTTTAATGCAGAATCACGCGAGCTTGGAGGAATTTCGCTCAAAGTCAAAAAATTCCTCAAAAATTCGTTAAAACGACAAAAAACTGGAGAACGAAGGGAGAAACGGATTTAAAGTTGCCTGGGGGTCGTTTTGACCCCCGGTTACCGTTTCAGG
Source organism: Hyposoter didymator (assembly GCA_037952995.1). Lineage (NCBI taxonomy): Eukaryota > Metazoa > Arthropoda > Insecta > Hymenoptera > Ichneumonidae > Hyposoter > Hyposoter didymator. Next base: position 14,361,789 of record JBAJMU010000005.1, read on the forward strand.
CTTAAACTGGTCGCCATTAAAAAACGCGTCGACCTGTCAAAAATGACAGTTTACACGTGTATGTCTCGGGAGGTGCATCCAATGGTCCATGAATTTTTTTTACCTGTGACCTTGAGAAGTGCCCTAAATCATCGACACCAGTAATTATTTTTTTTTTCATTTTTTTTGATACATCAAACGATCAAGTGTAAATAGTAATTTGGAAATACTGACAAACATTTCGTAACAAGATATTACACAACGAATGAAAATATTTTTTTACTTGTCTGATTACGACGAGCGTAACTACTTAGATCTCGATGCCTCAGAATCAATGATCCTAGTTGCCAATGCAGGGTTCGATGTCTGTGAAACTTGATAACGATTGATCGATTACTGAATCGCGATTACGGAAGATCGGGCGATACCGTAGTCACGCGGTGACAGAAATTTTTCATTGCAGGCAAAATAATGGACTCGAAAGTCTCGGCTCTCTGAAATGGACCTCGCGTGGTCCTTTTACTCATTACCTTCGTTACGTACGAATGAAGGTATCAAAGCTTCGACGTAGAATTGGAAAAAAAATGAAAATTCATGAAAATGAATTGTTATTATTTTTCCGTGCGGAAAAAAGGACACGAATGGATGACGATGTTTAGTCAAGGAGATTTTTTATTTAAATATCTTTGGTATGCGTTTATATTTAACAAACCTACGACGTACGCTCGGCTGACAGGTGGCTGCTTTCTCCATACGTTCCGCCTCTCTACAATTGAAACACCAAGGAATACAACATCACACTTACATCGCATATCAAACTATAAACAAAGTGATAACATTTAACAAATCGTTTGTTTTTAAAATATTTGTTCTTGTTCGTGTACCACATCCAATGAGAGAAATCAGATGATCGAGTTGCACGACGTTGACAATTTTTAACGAACCCAATAAATAAAAGTGATGGAAACATTTTTGGTCTGTAAATATTTTTTCCGGACCTTCCGTCTGTGAACCTGGACACATCGTTTTTTTTTTCGGTTGTCATTACTTTGAATAATTCTTCGAAATGTATTAATTGGAATTTTATTCATTAAATTGTGGAAAAATACATTTTTGCATCCATTTTTGTTTTACTATTAATGGACCGATCTGTTGCATTTGACTGGATGGGAATGATCCAGGTTTACAAACGAAGCGTTAACCCTAGAACGGTAACCATATTTTTTAAAATATTTTATGTTTTTTATATTTTATATAAATTTTAAATTATTTGATATTTTTAATTTATAAATTGTGGAAATTATGAATTATATAAATATATAACTTCAAAATTGTTTTATATTTCAAATTTATATTTTATATTTTTTATATTTTATATAAATTTTGAATTAATTGATATTTTGAATTTGTAAATTATGGAAATTATGAATTATATAAATATATAACTTTAAAATTGTTTTACATTTCAAATTTATATTTTATGTTTTTTACATTTTATATAAATTTCAAATTATTTGATATTTTTAATTTATAAATTATGGAAATTATGAATTATATAAATATATAATTCATTTTTTACGTTTTATATAAATTTTAAATTATTTGATATTTTAAATTTATAAATTATGGAAATTATGAATTATATAAATATATAACTTTAAAATTGTTTTATATTTCAAATTTATATTTTATATTTTTTATTTTTTATATAAATTTCAAATTATTTGATATTTTTAATTTATAAATTATGGAAATTATGAATTATATAAATATATAATTCATTTTTTACGTTTTATATAAATTTTAAATTATTTGATATTTTAAATTTATAAATTATGGAAATTATGAATTATATAAATATATAACTTTAAAATTGTTTTATATTTCAAATTTATATTTTATATTTTTTATTTTTTATATAAATTTCAAATTATTTGATATTTTTAATTTATAAATTATGGAAATTATGAATTATATAAATATATAATTCATTTTTTACGTTTTATATAAATTTTAAATTATTTGATATTTTAAATTTATAAATTATGGAAATTATGAATTATATAAATATATAACTTTAAAATTGTTTTATATTTCAAATTTATATTTTATATTTTTTATTTTTTATATAAATTTCAAATTATTTGATATTTTTAATTTATAAATTATGGAAATTATGAATTATATAAATATATAATTCATTTTTTACATTTTATATAAATTTTAAATTATCTGATATTTTAAATTTATAAATTATATAAATACATAACTTTAAAATAATTTTATGTTTAAAATTTATATTTTTTATATTTTACACAAATTTTAAATTATTTTACATTTTATATTTAGAAAAATTGGTATCTCCGGTAAAATTTAACGAAAAGGCATCACCCAGGGCTCATTCTTTTCGTTTTTTAACGCAGAATCCCGTGAGCCTGGAGGAATTTACTTTAAAATCGAAAAAATCAGTTAAAAATTCGGTAAAACGATAAAAAAACGGTGAAGCGGGATTTAATGTCGTTTGGGGTCGTTTTTGACCGCGGGTTACCGTTCTATGGTTAATATTGAAAATAAACGAGTTGAGATTGAAGTTACTTTTTCACGTCATCGTTTTCAATCATCTTGCAATTTCGACAACGGTACAAATGTGTGGCATGCATCGGAGATTCAATGGACGGAAGAAAGACACTTCGGAAGTTGATGCATTGTATATATAGTATCAAGTTGATATGGGAGAACGGACAAGAACCCGAGAACGAGCAGGCTAAACCTAGAGAAGAGACTATAGAAAATAGTGAACAGATACGAGAGAGAGAGAGAGAGAGAGAGACACAGAAGAGAAACCATGGAAGAGAGTCAGGCAGGCAGAGGGACGACGACATGACTGCATGCTGTGTAATTAAAATATTTCTCGTTCGTTTGTAACGTAAGAAGAAAAATTGCATCGACAAAACAGTGATTTTGACAGCTCGACAAAAAAAAGGAGCGTCGTTTTTTTTTTTTTTCGTAAAAATTCTTAAAATTTTTAAAAATCGATGCCAATTTTTTTTCTTGCTTTTCATTTTTTCTCACGAATGTCATTCCGTCTCTATGGAACGGGGACACTTCTAATTTTCGGGATAGATCATCGCTCAGACATTCAGACGCGCTCGTACGCTCTCGCGCGTTTACTACTCGAAATGTGAACCGAATTTTTGTCTTTGTGCTCGTTGGGTTTTTTACTATCAAGATGTTGTTGATTCTTGTCGAGAGGATGGTAAAAGTTGATTGGTTTTTATAAACGGATCGAGGTGCTTGGCAAGGCGAGAGGAATCGGTGCAGGAGGGAGGGAGGGAGGTCTGGACACGAGTGTACATCGGGTCGTAGTTGCTGGGGGTTGCGATAAAGGCTGGCGCATTGGTATGAAGAGTTTGAATTGTAAAAAGGGTGCGAGGATGTTTTTTTTTGTTTTTTTTGGTTTTTTTTTTTTTTTGTGGAATGTGAATGTTTCGCAACCTTGCCCACACGGGGGTGCGAAGCTTCCGTTTCTGAGTTGCCACCGCATGGCTCTGTGGTCCGTCGGTATCCAAGCCACCCCCGAGAGCCGTCGATGAGTGGCCCGCCCCCCTACGCGATGACCGAGTGCTCTCACTCGAACTCACCCTGCGATAGTGCTCGTTAGTCAAACGTGGAATTAGAAAAATATACATTTTTGTCTTACACAATTATTTTCAGACTTTTTCTTCGATTTTTTGTTTTTTTTTTAAGTTTTTTAAAGATGAAAATATTTTCCACATTTCTTTTCACATTTTTCCTCCTCCATTCGCTACATGAAAAATAATGCACACATTTGCAATGCATCACTAAAAAATTCCGTTCCGAGTCAAGACTTTTTGCGAGGACAAGTTATGGCTGAAAATAACGTTAATTAATATTACTGGGCTGGTAATTGTTAATCAAATTTTGGCATTGTTTTCATCAACTAAATGGACAAAGATGGTAGAAAAATAAATATTTCGTGGATAGAAGAAAAAAATGATTTTTATGACACGTAGGGTGGGAGGTGAAAATGAAAATTTTAATTTTTCGACCCTCCGTGGTGACCAGGGGTCAAAATGACCCGAAGCGTAACTTTGAGCTAGAATTACTACGAGTTATTGGCGCCCGAGACGGTTGGCATCCTCTGCACCGGTCCTTCGGGGTGCGCGAAGAAAATGTTTTTTTTTTTTACACATTGCCTCGGTTGCTGATTTTTTTTCGCCATTTTGAAAATTTGATAAAAATTTTTTGGCACGGTATTCTCGTTCCGAAAGGTTCGAACTAACGTCCTGAATTTTTTTGTGTCCCTCGGAACGATACTGGCCACGTGGCGAGCCTTTAAACATCGCTGGGGTCATTTTGACCCCGTGTGACCACGCAGGGTTAAAAAACGATAAATTCGTGAGACGTCGTGAGAATATGAAAGCATAGAAGCAGGAATGGAAAAAATCGTAAACGTATGCACTTAATTAATTTTTAATTAATAAAAAAATAAAAAAAAGTCAAAAATTAGGAAATAAAACGAAATGAGTGACAAAATGAATAAAATGAAACATATTAACATTTCGTTACGTTCGAATTAAATGAACGAGTTGATAATTAGTATAATAATTGTGTGATCCTTTTCCGAATGAAACATGCAACGGTCGCGCAGTATTTCGAGAAAGTTGTTTTTATTTTATAATAAATTGGTAAATCCCTGTAGCACGATCATCGTATCTCGTTATCTCGTTATTCTCGAGATACGAAATTTAGCTGGTGGCCGTTTGAATGCTGCTGCACGCCTTTGATAGTTTTTAAATAACTCAATTTTCCTCTCTGTTGCCTCATCGATTCTTTCGGTCCGCGCGATTACCGAAAAAAGAAATAATCACTTACTTGGTCTCGTCGATGAAAACGGCTTCGAGAACGCGGGCTGCATAATGCAGATTTCGTTGAAGAAGATCGGCAGAGATTTCGCCATGCTGAAGCTGCCGCAACAGACATCGGAGTCTGCAAAATAGTTGCATTATTTTCATTGACCATTTTTTATAACGATTTTTCCAATTTTTTTGGTTTTAGCATTTTTTTAGTGTACCAAAATTTTATTTTTCCCTATAAAAAGTGAACAATCTTTTCAAAAAGGTTTTCAATATGTTCTGCAACAATTTTCAAGACGAAATATTCAGTAGTTTATTTTTTACAACAATTTTTTCAATTTTCTTGGTTTTACCATTTTTTTAGTGTACGAAAATTTATTTTTTGGCTTTATAAAGTGAATAGTCTTTTCAAAAAGGTTTTTAATATGTTCTACAACAAATTTCAAGACGAAATATTCAGTAGTTTATTTTTTATAACAATTTTTCCAATTTTGTTGGTTTTAGCATTTTTTTAGTGTACGAAAATTTAATTTTTGGCTTTATAAAGTGAACTATCTTTTCTAAAAGGTTTTCAATATGTTTTACAACAAATTTCAAGACGAAATATTCAGTAGTTTATTTTTTATAACAATTTTTCTAATTTTGTTGGTTTTACCATTTTTTTAGTGTACGAAAATTTAATTTTTGGCTTTATAAAGTAAACGATATTTAAAAAAAAGGTTTCTAAATGTTCTCCAACAATTTTCAAGTCGAAATATTCAGTGGTTTATTTTTAACAACAATTTTTCCGATTTTGTTGGTTTAACCATTTTTTTAGTATACGAAAACTTAATTTTTGGCTTTATAAAGTGAACAATCTTTCAAAAGAAGCTTTCAAAATGTTCTACAAAAATTTTCGAGTCGAAATATTCAGTAGTTAATTTTTTACCACAATTCTTGTCACTACGATACAAATCTACCCGATGGTGTAGCAAGAAGTACGTAATTCTACAGAGGGATGGCAAGTCAAGATTCTCCGTTGTTGGGTGTCGTAAGAATCGAGCAAAGAATGTAATAGGAATGAAATAAAAATAGACGAACCTGAGGGCAGCTTTGTCGCAGGCATCGGGCGTGTCAACAGCTGGCAGAGAGTCTGTCTCGAGATCAACATTGTCAAGAATCTCTTCGAGATCAACCGACTGGCCTCTTAAGTAGGCTTCGGGATTATCGCTCGGGGTTGAACTGTCAACGCTTGTACCCCCGCTACCTTTACCTTTGCCTGAACTACGGCGAACTATCGTCAATGTGCCTTGTTCTGTAATCAAACGAGAACAAGCCCAATAATTAGTAAAAATCGAAAATGGCAACTTCAGGCAAATTTTAATTATTAAAAATTTTTGATGAATCGAGTCCCAGGTTCTGATTGATTGAATATTTTCCATGACGGTTTTCTGATCTTTATTGCGATTGTGATTTGATTTTTGTGACTGATTTTTTTTTTTTCGGGTCATTACGCAATTTAGAGTGTTCGATCGAATCGTCGCTATCGGGTCGTTGCCCCACTCTCGTAATTCCATGGCAGCGAGGAGCAGTAAAAAGTCTATTGACTTTTTGAGTCGAAATTTTCATTATCGAGCAATGTTTCGTAATATTTGGTGGGTGTGTAGTAAGTGCAGCGAAAAAAAATTGATAGAAGAGTACTTGCTGTCCCGAGCGATAGTGTGAGGGGAACTTGCTTGAGGATTGGACGAAACGAGATCGATTCATTCGTCCCTTGCCAAGTGAAGCGTAAGTACGTTTTTTTTTTTTAATTTTTCGTTGTTTCTACGGTGATGTCTCTTTTTCGTGGTGACCAGGGGTCAAAATGACCCGAAGCACAACTTTGAGCTGGAATTACTACGAGTTCTTGGCGCCAGAAGAAAATGTTTTTTTTTTTTTTTACACATTGCCTCCGTTGCTGATTTTTTTTCNTTTTACACATTGCCTCCGGTGCTGATTTTTTTTCGCCATTTTGAAAATTGGATAAAAATTTTTTGGCACGGTATTCTCGTTCCGAAAGGTTCGAACTAACATCCTGAATTTTTTTGTGTCCTTCGGAACGATACTGGCCACGTGGCGAGCGTTTAAACATCGCTGGGGTCATTTCGACCCCGTATCGGTCCACAAAATTTTTGGGAATTAGTCTATCGACGACACGAGACATTTTTAACAACGCAACAAAAAAAATATTGGTCACCTCACTGTCTAGGAAATCTTGCAATCGAATTCCATTGCTTTTGCGTGATCGATAAGGGTCTTTAGCTGATAAGTTATTTCTCGATCAGAGATAGCTCCTGGGAACGAGAGCAATCGTGAAATTTTTTTTTTTTTTTTTTTTTNCGATTAGATACGATCGATCATCAGATTTTTTTTTTCTGGTAACAACGAAAAATCTGCTGGACTGTGCTGTTGGATTTCGATGTTGAGCGAGCCAACTCGATCGCAAAATTTTTGCACGTACGATTTTTTTTTATTGCATTATTTGTCGTTGCGATGTGACGAGGAAAAAAAAGAATTTTTTGGATTTTTGTCAAATTTTTGCTTCAATCTATCGATTTTTAGAGTCTGCGCACGTGCAATTTAAATTCCTCGTGTCCTTGTGACGTTAAAGGATCGAATGCAGTGATGCAGAACTTTTTGCACGTACAGTTCCCACCAAAGTTTATCGATGCAAGTCACACTCTGAGAAGATTGATAAGAAAACCGATAAGCTTTGGAAAAAGTGTAGAGACAGTCGAGGGGATTGGGAATGTTGGAGAAACGTGAAATACGGAAGTGTTTAACATTCCAAACGCTATGCACTTTGCCAACCCTGTCCGGAAGCCTCCCAGAGTGATGGAAAAACGTTTAGCTGTTGTTTTCGTCATTCGGGATTGTCCCAAAGGTTTTTGCAGTGCAGTCTGACTCTTATCTTTGGATATCGGCTCGTTTGAGTTTTCTGGGATTCCCAAGAATCTTGGTTCGCTACACACCATGTAGACGTCGAGATTTTTATTTATACTACACTGAAAATGAAATTTTGTTAAAAATCGTCGATATTTTGTTGAACACGATAAACTAAATATTTTTAGATAATTTTCAAAATTTTCGTTATTTTGGCAGGTTATTCGGTTTCTAATGGAATTGTCAGCAAAATTTACGATTGGAACGACCAAAATTTGCTTCCGAAGAGACTTTCGAAAATATTTCTTTCTGCAATGACACAATTTTTGGGATTATTCGAAAAAAAACGTTTAGTCGTACGTATCGAACGAAATATCGATCTTTTCAAACAAAATTTTGTTAAAAATCGTCGATATTTTGTTGAAAACGATAAACTAAATAATTTTAGATAATTTTCAAAATTTTCGTTATTTTGGCAGGTTATTCGGTTTCTAATGGAATTGTCAGCAAAATTTACGATTGGAACGACCAAAATTTGCTTCCGAAGAGACTTTCTAAAATATTTCTTTCTGCAATGACACAATTTTTGGGATTATTCGAAAAAAAACGTTTAGTCGAACGTATCGAACGATATATCGATCTTTTTCAAACAAAATTTTGTTAAAAATCGTCGATATTTTGTTGAAAACGATAAACTAAATATTTTTGAATATTTTCAAAATTTTCGCTATTTTGTCAGTATATTTGGTTTCTAATGGAATTGTCAGCAAAATTTACGATTGGAACGACAAAAATTTGCTTCCTAAGAGACTTTCTAAAATATTTCTTTCTGCAATGACACAATTTTTGGGATTATTCGAAAAAAAACGTTTAGTCGAACGTATCGAACGATATATCGATCTTTTTCAAACAAAATTTTGTTAAAAATCGTCGATATTTTGTTGAAAACGATAAACTAAATATTTTTAGATAATTTTCAAAATTTTCGTTATTTTGGCAGGTTATTCGGTTTCTGATGGAATTTTCAGTAAAATGTACGATTGGAACGACAAAAATTTGCTTCCGAAGAGACTTTCTAAAATATTTTTTGCTGCAATGCCACAATTTTTGGGATTATTAAAAAAAAAAACGTTTAGTCGAACGTATCGAACTAAATATCGATCTTTTCCTACAAAATTTTCTTCCGAAGGTGTGAATAATTGAAACTTACTCGAGAGCTGACCATTTCGTCCTGGCGAAGGAGGGTTGTGCGAATGCGTGATACCGGTGTTGCCACCGACGCAACTTGTGCTCGGATTGGCATTAACGATTGCCGAAGCAGTGGCTGGCGAAGCGGCCGAGACGGCGATGTCGTCCCTCGTCACTCTGCTGCTTCTGTCGGGTGGCGAAGCAACTAGAACCAAGAAGAATGGAAATGTCTCGTTAAATCGTTGGCTCATTTACCAAAAACTTGGAAAACGCGTGCATGCGTCAGAGCTGATCCGTTGGGCGTAACTTTAAGGGGATTGTATTGATGAAACGCTCTCCGACGATCGGAATGCGTGCAGGACGATTGAGAACGATGAGCAGAATGTCAGCACGGCCCTTAACGTTTTGGTACGCGGTGAGAAATGTTTGGCATCCCTAAAGCCTCGAATCTGCATGTTCCTAAATCTCAGTGTGTCCGCATGAGATATCGGAAGCTCCGGGGGGCGTGTACGAACGGCGGAGAGCAGCGCGAAGCGAATGCGAAGCCGAAATTCTCTCGCGGTTTTCCTCTCGCCCGTGCAAATTCTATTTTCCAGAATACACTGAACTCGTTATCCACGAATGGATAATTGAGCTCGAGCAACGTGATCCATCGCGTGCTGTTGCGATCGCGGCGCGAGGCTGTAATTCGATTATTCGGTGCTTCAGGTTGAGGGACAACGTGCAAGTCGATGCCAGAACCAAGTTACGTGGATCCCGCAGTTTCCTACACCTTCGCTCCGTATCGATTAC
>JBAJMU010000005.1:14371579-14390778 GCA_037952995.1 Hyposoter didymator
AAGATGATTTATTCTCGAATCTCGTTGATTTTGTAAAAAAATTATTTTCCTTTGGACCAAGTTAAGGAACGCAGTGATTCGGTGAATATTCTCAAGGAAGGAGGAACGTCAACTCGAGCACGCTCCGACTCTCAGCGTGTACCCGTAATGACCGCGGGAGAGCGTGCTCAAAATGGAGCCAATTTTTCTACTACAGTATCAGAATAAAAAAGAAAAATCTGCTCCTTAACGAGAGGCAGAGAACAACGAGGAGAAGAGAAAAAAAAGAGAGAGCGTTATATTTTCTTTATAATAACGAACAAGCTGGATAATATTTTTGAATAAAAAAAAAAAAAGAAATATTATAGTCGATAAGGCCACGTTGTCCAGAAAAATGGAGCTCGTTTCAGCGCTCTTTCGCATTATTCTATAACGCGAGCAAATGTCAACGCATTTTGTAGTCGCATATTTTGTTGCAAGCTCCTGCGGCTGACGGCTTTAACGTGAGCCTAACGAAGCGATCCTTGCGTTACTCCGAGAGAAATTATTGACCAGTCTGCAGTGCAAGGTGCTCCGACATAAAATCCATAGGTTTTCCGGGATTATTATGTCGTATCACTGAAAATGAAATTTTGTTGAAAATCGTGGATATTTTGTTGAACACGGTAAACTAAATATTTTTAGATAATTTTCAAAATTTTCGTTATTTTGGCAGGATATTTGGTTTCTAATGGAATTGTCAGCAAAATTTACGATTGGAACGACTAAAATTTGCTTCCAAAGAGATTTTCTAAAATATTTTTTGCTGCAATGACACAATTTTTGGGATTATTAAAAAAAAACGTTTAGTCGAACGTATCNCGATCCTTGCGTTACTCCGAGAGAAATTATTGACCAGTCTGCAGTGCAAGGTGCTCCGACATAAAATCCATAGGTATTCCGAGATTATTATGTCGTATCACTGAAAATGAAATTTTGTTAAAAATCGTCGATATTTTGTTGAAAACGATAAACTAAATATTTTTAGATAAATTTCAAAATTTTCGTTATTTTGTTAGTATATTTGGTTTCTAATGGAATTGTCAACAAAATTTACGATTGGAACGACTAAAATTTGCTTCCAAAGAGACTTTCTAAAATATTTTTTGCTGCAATGACACAATTTTTGTGATTATTCGAAAAAAAAACGTTTAGTCGAACGTATCGAACGATATATCGATCTTTTTCAAACAAAATTTTGTTAAAAATCGTCGATATTTTGTTGAACACGGTAAACTAAATATTTTTAGATAATTTTCAAAATTTTCGTTATTTTGGCAGGTTATTCGGTTTCTAATGGAATTTTCAGCAAAATTTACGATTGGAACGAATAAAATTTGCTTCCAAAGAGATTTTCTAAAATATTTTTTCCTGCAATGACACAATTTTTGGAATTATCCGAAAAAAAAACGTTTAGTCGAACGTATCGAACTAAATATCGATCTTTTCCAACAAAATTTCATTTGCGGTGTAGCATGCGTGGAATATAAATACTGTTTGCTTGCAGTAAATCTTGCAGGCTCGAGTGTCCTGTAATTATAAATGCTTTATCGTGTAGCTACCGAACCTGATATTAATGTTGCATCTTCATATTGCATAACTGCAGGCCTTGCATAGTTAACTCTCCGGGGTCACAAGTTCTAGAATTAACGCGGTGGTCCAACGGGGTCAAAATGACCCCAGCGATGTTTAAAGGCTCGCCACGTGGCCAGTATCGTTCCGAGGGACACAAAAAAATTCAGGACGTTAGTTCGAACCTTTCGGAACGAGAATACCGTGCCAAAAATTTTTTATCAAATTTTCAAAATGGCGAAAAAAAATCAGCAACCGAGGCAATGTGTAAAAAAAAAAAACATTTTCTTCGAGCACCCCGAAGGACCGGTGCGGAGGATGCCAACCGTCTCGGGCGCCAATAACTCGCAGGAATTCTAGCTCAAAGTTATGCTTCGGGTCATTTTGACCCCTGGCGACCACGGAGAGTTAATACGAAGATAAATTCTATAAAAATACTCCAGCTTCTGAAAAATCGCAACAAACACTTTCGTCTTTGTCCCAAACGAACCGAAACAATCCCGAGACTCAAGTCGCATTTGTCATATTTCTTGCGCGATAATTTGCCGAGTGGTCGCTCTTCTCGAAAAGTTGCAAATCTAATTATCTCCACATCTCCTCGTCCCCGTAAGCATCTTTCCAACTTTTATTCTCGGATGCTGTAGAAATAAAATTGTTGCTCTGCTACGAGGAGACGCGCTTATTATCGCAGCAATCTGAAGAGAATGAGTCAATCACGTTTATGGCAAGAGCTGCGATGCTCTTCCAAGGGAAATGTCGACTAATCCGCACGCGCCTCACGTGTCTGTCGTATGGCCACAAATTCGATCTTGGAAAATCGATTTTCCTCAACGCCGCACCAGGACAAATGCATTGTCGAGCGTTGATTGGCTTACTCGGACAAATCGATCGGGCTGGCGACACTCGAATTACCAGCACATCGTTTTTTGCCTGTCACCAATCATTTCGTGTCAGGAAAACTTGAGACAATTTCCCAAAATCATTTTCAACGTTGTGCTCGAGCACGAAGTCTCGTAGAAAAAAGCTTTTCGTGCATTTTTCTGCATCGGCTCATCCCGAGTGTGTCGTCGGTAAGGATTAAGCTCCTTGGATCGAAAAAAGTGATGGGATCGATGGACCCCGATTTTAGGGGCATCTGTGCGCACTTTTGTTGCTCCCACGCATCGCAACCAGTTCGGAGAGTGCTCCCAAGTGTCGTTGGCCATTTCGTAGCAATTCGGAATAATGGTTAAAAAAGTTTCTGGGATCGATAGACTTTCCTACAGCGTTTTCCTCACCCTCGAATAACGAAAACACCAAACAAAATGGGAAGGGAATGGCTGTGTTTGGAGAGAATGAAAAACGACATTCAAATATCGTTTGGCTGATTTTTTCATTTCGTAACATCCCTCAGTTATTAATGGGCTCGGTAAATTCGACCTCGTTTTCGGTCAAATCGTTTTTTCAATATTCCATCGCCCGCCCTTCCACTCCAAATGAATAAAAAAAGAATCCTTGGAATCCTGGTTTCTCTAAAATAACGGAATTGGGTCTTGGCGAGCAGGGAATTGTTGGAAACGTCAGTGTTTCCTGCAAATTCTGTTTTTCTTTTTTTTTTCTAATAATACTTACGCCCTTGTCGGCAGGCGGCATTAAAATTTCAGAAATTAGAGCGGTTTGACGATTTTAAAAAAAACTCAGATTTTCGGAAAATTCAAAAAATCGTAAAATTCAAACCGTTCAACCGATATTTTCCAAATTCAGTACCAACCTTCCTATTACGATACTCTATGTATAAAAAAAAAATTAGTAATGAATCTTTAAATTTGCGCAAGTCAGAGCGTCGACAGACTTTTTCAAAAATTTCAAAATTCCGTAGAATTCGTATTTTTCTAGCGATTGCAACAAAATTATCAGAGAACGAAGAGCTTGTATGGATCAACATCTTACAAAATTTGCAGAAATTGGAGCGCTTGGACGATTTTTCGAAAAATTCAGATTTTCGTAAAATTCAAAAAATCGTAAAATTTAAACCGTTCAACCGATATTTTCCAAATTCAATACCAACCTTCCTATTATGATACTCTATGTATAAAAAAAAAATTAGTAATGAATCTTTAAATTTGCGCAAGTCAGAGCGTCGACAGGATTTTTTTGAAAATTTCAAAATTCCGTAGAATTCGTATTTTTCTAGCAATTGCAACAAAATTCTCAGAGAACGAAGAGCTTGTCTAGATCAACGTCTGTGCAAAACGGGAGTCCTGTAGCTCGAACCGTTCTCGAGTTATAAAAGTTTGAATTTTGCAGTCCCAGAACATACACACACCCACACATCCGGACATTTTTTCTAAAAATGATTTTTCGATGTTTTGGGAAATTTAAAGTGAGGAAGCAAAAATCATCGAAGTGAGTATGAAGATCGCATACAAAATGAAGACTCTCGTACGAGAAACGTACATATTGAATTTATACCAAGAAATAATTCCAGACGTAATCCATCTTCTCCATCAAACTCGATCGAACCACTTCGACCCAGAAAAAGAAAGATAGTGATTATCTTTTATATTGATCGATACACACCACAAGCTTGAAATTTCTTCGGTTATGATCGCGATCTCACGAAACTCGTTCGCGATCACATGGGCAATGAGAAATCAATGTTGTCACAACGTCTAGATAATTATTGAAATTTTTGGGTTTCAAAAAATTGAATTATTCTTCAGATCAGTGGGAGCAAGCAGGCAGAGAAAATGGAAGTTTAGTTGAAATCGGGGCTGTCTCGACGCCTCAGTTTATTCCGCACGATCAGCCACGTTCTCTTATTTGTCTGTGAAGCTCGTTTTTTCAGAATTCTACGTTTTTTCTGCTTTTCGCGGGATACTTCCGAATCGCCAGCAATAAGAAATCCCTCCCTTGAACCAATGAAATCTTGATGAGACGTTGGAGTGCCTCGAGGGTTGAGTACGTAAGGGGAATCGGGAATTATGAATATAACATGAAGGGGACAGCTAAAAAAACTACCAGACGCCTTTTTGGTGACGAGGGAGAGAGAGAGAGAGCGCGTTTTTTCATCCTGCTTGTCGGAGCTAAAAAATGTACCGCACTCAGGTGTATATCATCAGGCATTCCGCGCCGTTTCACGTGGCGTAACCCCGACCACTTTTTACTCAAACTTTTTTTTTCTAAAATATATGTACCGGCGAGATTCCGAATTTGAGTCGATCGAGAGTTACTCCATCATCTCAATTTTACTGACTTGCTTGGGACATTTTTTTTTCTCCAGTTTTCAATGTCAATGTGCTTCAAATTTCCCAAAACATCGAAAAATCATTTCTAGAAAAAATGTCCCGATGTGTGGGTGTGCGTATGTTCTGGGACTGCAAAATTCAAACTTTTATAACTCGAGAACGGTTCGAGCTACAGGGCTCCCGTTTTGCACAGACGTTGATCCATACAAGCTCTTCGTTCTCTGATAATTTTGTTGCGATTGCTAGAAAAATACGAATTCTACGGAATTTTGAAATTTCCAAAAAAAGGCTGTCGACGCTCTGACTTACGCAAATTTAAAGATTTGTTACTAATTTTTTTTTTATACATAGAGTATCATGATAGGAAGGTTGGTATTGAATTGGAAAAATCTCGGTTGAACGGTTGAAATTTTACGATTTTTCGAATTTTACGAAAATTTGAGGTTTTTGAAAAATTGTCCAAGCGCTCCAATTTCTGCAAATTTTTTAAAATGTTAATCCATACAAGCTCTTCGTTCTCTGATAATTTTGTTGCGATTGCTAGAAAAATACGAATTCTACGGAATTTTGAAATTTCCAAAAAAAGGCTGTCGACGCTCTGACTTACGCAAATTTAAAGATTTGTTACTAATTTTTTTTTTATACATAGAGTATCATGATAGGAAGGTTGGTATTGAATTGGAAAAATCTCGGTTGAACGGTTGAAATTTTACGATTTTTCGAATTTTACGAAAATTTGAGGTTTTTGAAAAATTGTCCAAGCGCTCCAATTTCTGCAAATTTTTTAAAATGTTAATCCATACAAGCTCTTCGTTCTCTGATAATTTTGTTGCAACTGCTAGAAAAATACGAATTCTACGGAATTTTGAAATTTTCAAAAAAACCCTGTCGACGCTGTAACTTTCGCAAATTTAAAGATTCATTACTAATTTTTTTTTTGTACATAGAGTATCATAATAGAAAGGTTGGTATTGAATTTGGAAAATATCGATTGAACGATTTAAATTTTACGATTTTTCGAAATTTACGAAAATTTGAGTTTTTTTGAAAAATCGTCTGTTTTAATTTTTCCAAATTTTCTACGATATTCTGTTTAAGTCTTCACTTTCTTTTTGCTCTATAGAATAGTTGACGAAATTATTGAACCAAGCGCTGCAAACTGAAAGTTGCAAATTGCTTCCTCAAGATTTAGCAAAATGTTCGAAAAGTTTTCCTCTATGAGGAAACATAAAAATATCGTGCCTGATGGAGAAAGATTTGTGATTGTGACGTCAGTTGCAGATTCGATTCCGAACGCAGAGCTTCGCTGGATTATTGATACATTAGATACAGAAATACGAAGTTTACGAGCTGTCCGGAGACAGCGACATATTAGAGGCGACCTGATTGAAACGTTTCGATTACCCAAAGTGGCTGTCAGTATTTTTTGTTTGATTGACATTTGTTTGGTGGTACAGCTCATCGGGGAAAAAACGTGAGGCGCAGAGGGACTTGGCGGTGAGTGTTTCTTGTGCTTTCAGGAAAGACTTCATTCCAGATAACAAGGGCGAAAAGATTTAGGNTAATTTTTGCAAATTTTGTAAGATGTTGATCCATACAAGCTCTTCGTTCTCTGAGGATTTTGTTGCAATTGCTAGAAAAATACGAATTCTACGGAATTTTGAAATTTTCAAAAAAATCCTATCGGCGCTCTGACTTTCGCAAATTTCAAGATTCATTACTAATTTTTTTTTTATACATAGAGTATCATGATAGGAAGGTTGGTATTGAATTTGGAAAATATCGATTGAACGGTTGAAATTTCACGATTTTTCGAATTTTACGAAAATTTGAGTTTTTTGAAAAATCGTCTGTTTTAATTTTTGCAAATTTTCAACAATATTCTGTTTAAGGCTCCACTTTCTCTTTGCTCTATAGAATAGTCGACGAAATTATTGAACCAAGCGCTGCAAACTGAAAGTTGCAAACTGCTTTCTCAAGCTTTAGCAAAATGTTCGAAAAGTTTTCCTCTATGAGGA
Source organism: Hyposoter didymator (assembly GCA_037952995.1). Taxonomy (NCBI): domain Eukaryota; kingdom Metazoa; phylum Arthropoda; class Insecta; order Hymenoptera; family Ichneumonidae; genus Hyposoter; species Hyposoter didymator. The sequence continues at coordinate 14,378,415 of JBAJMU010000005.1, forward strand.
AACATAAAAATATCGTGCCTGATAGAGAAAGATTTGTGATTGTGACGTCAGTTGCAGATTCGATTCCGAACGCAGAGCTTCGCTGGATTATTGATACATTAGATACAGAAATACGAAGTTTACGAGCTGTCCGGAGACAGCGACATATTAGAGGCGACCTGATTGAAACGTTTCGATTACCCAAAGTGGCTGTCAGTATTTTTTGTTTGATTGACATTTGTTTGGTGGTACAGCTCATCGGGGAAAAAACGTGAGGCGCAGAGGGACTTGGCGGTGAGTGTTTCTTGTGCTTTCAGGAAAGACTTCATTCCAGATAACAAGGGCGAAAAGATTTAGGGTAACTCGAGGTAGTTCCATCAGCGAGTTTACACAGCTGTATGCACTCCGACGTTTCGGAGAGGAATTTTCCAGTAAAATAAGATTTACACGTTGCTTTCTCTTCCACGAAAAAATCACGTGCATCTTTTCTTTTTTTTTTCGCAAAAACTCTAGCGTTCCTGATCAAAGTGGCAACCAACTTTTCCCATTTTTTTTTCTTCACAATATTCAGCATTAATTATTTTAAAAATCTTAATTATTTAAATTGCAAAAATTAATTTTATTGAAAATTGACATTGATAAAAATTAAAATTGTTAAAAATTGATATTGTTAAAAACTAATATTGTTAAAAATTGATATTATTAAAAATTGATATTATTAAAAATTGTTAAATTATTAAAAATTAATATTCTTAACAATTTTTAAATTATTAAAAATTAATATTATTAAAAATCAATATTGTTAAAAATTGTTAAATTATTAAAAATTGATATTATTAACGATTGTTAAATTATTAAAAAATAATATTATTAAAAATTAACATTGTTAACAATTGTTGAATTATTAAAAATTAATCTTATTAAAAATTAATATTGTTAACAATTGTTAAATTATGAAAAATTAACATTATTAAAAATCAATATTGTTAACAATTGTCAAATGATTTAAAAATTAATATTACTATAAATAAATATTGTTAAAAATTGTCAAATAACTAAAAATTAATATTACAAAAAATAAATATCGTAGAAAATTCCTAAATTATTAAAAATTACTAAAATGATTTAAAAAATCCTTTTTTTTTTTTTACCTTTGCCGACAACCAGTCGATTGTCTGTCGCATCGATGCAAATTGATATACAGGATATCCAAATACATAGAAATCTTAGCACGGGATCGAGTAACGAGATCGTAAAAATTGACGATCCGATAAAACATCCACGTGAATATATACGAAATAAGGACGAAAAGTTTTTATCGCTCATAAAGAAAGTTCGAGGGGTGCGCGGGGATGGATTTAACGACGACAACAAACTAATGCATCATTTTCCGCTTCCTTATTCTCATAACTCTGCCATTAGTCCTGCTTAATGCGAAACACTGGCTCGATGCATCATTTTGCCAGATTATCACTTTTTGGGCCGATTTTCCCGCATCGTGGCCAACAGATTCCTTCGAAAATGGCGGATCACCTGCTGCTATGGTTTTTATGCTTCTAACCAATGTAAAAATAATATGATCCTTGTTGATGACAAAAAGTGTGGGCAGCTGTGGGTAACCGATCGGCTGGCAGGGCAAAAACGGGCTCATGTGTGTCGCAGCAGCGTGTGATGTATTTTGAGAGATGGCGGGTAAGGTTAACGTGGCCAATCGGCTCGAACTAATCGGCTTTCGACCAAGCTTTTGCACTGTAGTGGAAAAGCGAGGTTGATGTTAACAGAGGAAGGGAAACAGCAGGTGAAGATACAGCTCCAGTAGTCGAGCCTGTTGGTTCTGAGATTTTCAAAGCTCCATTAAAACCGTCACGTTCCTCGTACGTTGTATGAGGAGCAAAAGACGCTGGTTATTCGTAGGAATGAGGCAAATTATGGATTTTCGGTCGCCGGGGGTCAAAATGACCCGAAGCGCAATTTCGAGCAAGAATTCCTGCGAGTTATTGGCGCCCGAGACGGTTCGCATCCTCCGCAACGGTCCTTCGGGGTGCTCGAAGAAAATGTTTTTTTTTTTACACATTGCCTCGGTTGCTGATTTTTTTTCGCCATTTTGAAAAATTGATAAAAAATTTTTGGCACGGTATTCTCGTTCCGAAAGGTTCGAACTATAGTCCTGAATTTTTTTGTGTCCCTCGGAACGATACTGGCCACGTGGCGAGCCTTTAAACATCCTGGGGTCATTCTGACCCCCCAGTGACCAACCCGAGCCTCTTTTCATTCGCGGTCGTATGTCGTGGCTCGAAAAACAAATAATTATGAATTTTCTCTCGTACGCAATTCTCGACTCATCGTCACCACTCGAAATTTCAATTCAAATAATTTTTATGCAATATTCTGCGGAACAGGCAAAAAAAATGGTGATTATTTGCACAGCTGCATAAGTAGAGATGCGCGCAGTGACCCAGAGCGGTCCGTGCGAGGAGTGCAGGGAATAGGACTCGAAGCAAACCGTTTCAATTGTTTTTGTAGCGCGTTCTCGTTGACGCGATGTTTGATGAGATAACACGCGTTGATAAAGTGACCAAAACACTCGGTACACGGGGAATAGAGTAACAAAAGGTATGACGCCGGAAAAGAATAATCAATCAGCGATGCAATTATTCGTTGAGCCACAAACGCAGTGACAATGTTTTTTTTTCTCTCGCTTATTATTTTTCGATTTATTTCGATCGTTGCGTTCGTGCGTTCGAACTTTATTGAGACGAATAAATTTTTCCATCTTTTTCTTTTTCTCTCTCGCGATTTTTTTTTTTTTTTTCTCGATCTCGTGAAAAAGGTGCGGAAATTTTTTTTAAATTGCTCGAAATACTCGTCGTCGCCGTCAACCCTCCAAATCGGTGGCCATGCTCGCAGCCAGAGAATTCAGTCGCGAAATAGAAAAATCTTTCTCTCCTTTCCAACGCCCTTTGATTTTCCTCTCGCTGTGTGTGTCAAAATCTCCGGAATACGGTTTTCCCTTTGCTGCTGTGGAAAACCAACTCCCGTCTTGACAAAAGCGATGCTTTTGTCGCGGTCGTCACAACTCCAGAATCTATCGATGCGAATACAAATTTTTCGCCTGCGTGAAATCGAACCCTGAGATCTCTCGATGGGCCACGAAAAATTTCACCTTTTTTCACTACATTCGTCGAGGGAAACGGAACAATCTGTACACGGTCGATCGCAGGATGTTTTCGTCGATTGAATTGTCTCTTTACAGCTGGTGGGACGGTTTCGTCATTTTTCGACGAGAAGCTGAATAACTCACAGAATTATTTCATTTCGTTGAAAATGAAAAAAATTTCAATTATTAAAAAGAAGGATTGAAAAATGCAAATTTGGAGCGTTTTTTGAAATAATTTCGACGACTTTGCTGGGGAGTCGAGAGGAAAGACTTGAACACGATATCTTGGGAAATTTCGAAAAATCGAAACGGTTAGACGATTTTTCAAAAAACTCAGATTTTCGTAAATTTCGAAAAATCGTAAAATTTTAAGTGTTCAAACGATTTTTTTCAAATTCAATATCAACCTTCCTATTATGATACTCTATGTATAAAAAAAAAATTAGTAATGGATCTTTAAATTTGCGCAAGTCAGAGCGTCGACAGGATTTTTTTGAAAATTTCAAAATTCCGTAGATTTCGTATTTTTCTAGCAATTGCAACAAAATTATCAGAGAACGAAGAGCTTGTATGGATCAACGTCTGTGCGAAACGGGAGCCCTGTAGCTCGAACCGTTCTCGAGTTATAAAAGTTTGAATTTTACAGTCCCAGAACATACACACACCCACACATCCGGACATTTTTTCTAGAAATGATTTTTCGATGTCTTGGAAAATTTTAAGCACATTGATATTGAAAACTGAAGAAAAAAAAAAAAAATTCCATCGTCGCATAGCTTCCGGAAGCGAAAGAGATTAAAATTTGTTCTCTCAAGCTCTTTTGCTCTTTATTTTATTACTTTTTGCTCTTTTATCCAAGAAAGATATTCGTTTTCATTTAGAGTGGATGATATTAAAGTTTTATCAAAACGACGTTGATTTCTTCGACAATCAACGTCTCGAGTTTTATCAAATCTCTTTGTTTTCTCATCCCTCACTGCTCTGTCACTACTCAAGAGGTAGTGACAAGAAGACCTTGTGGTCCTGCAGATAAAAGTAATCGAGAATGTCGTGCTTTTATATGAAAATTGCTCCGAGGCTGTCGGACAAATAGAATCGAGATTGGACACAGAGAAATAATGAGTTGCGACGAGAAATGCTGGCGTCGTCGCTGAGAAAGATAAAACGAAACAGAAGTCACGTACCAAAACACATTTCATCTATTCACAAACGTCGGACCATCGTGAGAGGCGACTCGATCATTTTTTTTCTATTTTCTTGACAATTTTATAAATGAAGAGAAAACAGTTCCGTGAAATGAAATTGAACATTCAACGATTACTGGACCGTCAGTGAGTGCGGTCACACGTTCTAAAAATGACGCGCTGATCGAACGGGGTCAGAATGACCCCAGGGATGTTTAAACGCTTGCCACGTCGCCAGGATCGTTCCGAATGACACAAAAAAATTCAGGACGTTAGTTCGAACCTTCCGGAATGAGAATATCGTGCCAAAAAATTTTTATCCAATTTTCAAAATGGCGAAAAAAAATCAGCAAGGAGAAAATGTGAAAAAAAAAATCTTTTTTTTTTGAAATATTTCGAAAAATTTCGAAATTCCTTGTGGATATCCGTCCCACAGGGAACTTTGAAAACCATAAAAAATGACAGAGTCATGAGCTCGCACGCGATAGCGTCAAATGGCCCATATAAATATGTAGATTCTCGTTAAAATGAAAACTTTGCTCGCTCGTCGTAGAAATTGTCAGAAACATTGGTTAGTCCCTTCAACTCGCAGCTGGAAAGCGGTAATCAAAATGCAATTAATTAAATATTCTGAACAGCGAAATTATGAGACCCTTCGTCCCATAAAACGGAAACTCTCAACGATATTTCCACGCGGGATTCGAGTCACTAGGAAATTAGTGTATTTTACTTCGAGGCTTATTTGAAACCGAGATTTACCACACGCTGGCGACACCATTTCCAGAATCCACCAATATCTCCATGGACGTATTTCTCCCACATTTTGCTTCCCCATAGACAAAGCTATGAGACGATGAAATTTTTCTTTTCCCACTTTTCAATGTCCGTGTGCTCAAAATTTTCCAAAACATCGAAAAATCGTTTCTAGAAAAAATGTCCGGATGTGTGGGTGGGTGTATGTTCTGGGACTGCAAAATTCAAACTTTTATAACTCGAGAACGGTTCGAGCTACAGGGCTCCCGTTTTGCACGGACGTTGATCCATACAAGCTCTTCGTTCTCTGAGAATTTTGTTGCAATTGATAGAAAAATACGAATTCTACGGAATTTTGAAATTTTCAAAAAAAGGCTGTCGACGCTCTGACTTGCGCAAATTTAAAGATTCATTACTAATTATTTTTTATACATAGAGTATCATAATAGGAAGGTTGGTATTGAATTTGGAAAATCTCGGTTGAACGGTTGAAATTTTACGATTTTTCGAAATTTACGAAAATTTGAGTTTTTTGAAAAATTGTCCAAGCTCTCTAATTTTTGCAAATTTTGTAAGATGTTAATCTATACGAGCTCTTCGTTCTCTGATAATTTTGTTGCAATTGCTAGAAAAATACGAATTCTACGGAATTTTGAAATTTTCAAAAAAAGGCTGTCGACGCTCTGACTTGCGCAAATTTAAAGATTCATTACTAATTTTTTTTTTATGAATAGAGAATATCATAATAGGAAGGTTGGTACTGAATTTGGAAAATCTCCGTTGAACGGTTGAAATTTAATGATTTTTCGAATTTTCCGAAAATCTGAGTTTTTTGAAAAATCGTCCAAGCGCTCTAATTTTTGCAAATTTTGTAAGATATCGTGAACGAGTCCGTACTTCTCCCCTACTTACTAGAAAAGTCGTCGTAATTATATAATTAACATGCAAATACGTAAAAACGTTGCGAATTTTAATCCGCAGCGTTTTTTTCCAAGAAAGTGCTTTCAAGTGAAAATTAAATTTGCGTCGGAAAAGTTGATGGCTGCCAAATATTTCGACGATTAAAAATCGTCACAGACAAAAATTGATTTTGCAAAAATTGTGAAATTCGTTAAATAAATAAAAATTCAAATTGCGGGATTTTGCCTCCGAAGATAATAAAGATCAACGCGAAATATTCTCCAGAAAAGATGAAAAAAAATGGAGCAATGCAGAGCGAGTTTGTTTTTGTGGAGAAACATATTCGAAGGATCGCAGGAGGAGGAAAAATGGCGTCACGTGGTTTCGCAATGGGGGAGCAATTGAGAAGCTTATAGCACGGGCAATTAGTCGGTTCTATAGCCTACGCCCAGCGTCCCATTGCGCAAGAGTTACGAAAAGTTTTTCCAACCCTTGACGTGACAACCGGAAGTCGTTGACTCCAGGCGTTCCCCTTATTTCTATCGCGGCCCCTTTTTCGTCGCCACGAGTATCATTTTTGTTGGGAGCTCCTGATATCATCATCGAAGTTACTCGCGACGTGAGAGTTTGCGAAAAGATCTCGTCGAGAGTCTGCTGCACCCTTAATTAGACGGTCGAGGAGCTGAGAGCGAATTTCTCGAGCACAAAAACCACGTAAATGGATTTTTACTGGAGCGATAATTCAAAATAATTCGAAGCTTGCTTTAGCAAAACGTGCGCAGTGTCTTTTACGATCTTTGGCAAACGTCGGAACCGGAAATCGTAAAAATTATGGGCCATGTGTGTTTTTTAAATTAGAGCGTCGGTGGGCCGAGGAAAAAGTTTTTTCTTTGCTTCATTTCGATTTTTTTTTCTACTTTTGCGAATCGGCCCCTGAAATCGTTTTGTACAGATTGACTGCCGGGAATTCTGATCCAGGGAATCTTGATTAATAGTTCGTCGCGCGGCGTCATTTGGCTTGATGGGAACTGTCGATTCTAGTGAGAGAGGAAAATATTGGTCAGCTGTCATGTCCACGATATTTATAACCGTCCCCCGTATCACCTGACCACTAGCTATACTGTAAACAATGCTTTCCCACCAACGGCATGTGAACACAGTGTTGCGTGCACGATGCTCTTCATGCAGAATCGTCTCGAGCTGCTGTTGAAACCCATAATCTTTGACGACTTTAAATCCCGGGCCCTTACTCCCTTCGTTCTCCCGTTTTTCATCGTTTTACCGAATTTTTTACTCATTCTTTGACTTGAAGCAAAATTGCCCCAGGCTCACGTGATTCTGCATTAAAAAACGAAAAGAATGAGCCCAGGGTGAAGGCTTTTCGTTAAATTTTACCGGAGATATGAATTTTCCAAAATTTATTTTATTTTTATTTATTTAAAAATTTGATAATTTGAATTAATTGATGAAATAAAAAAAATTGAAGTAACAATAATATATAAAATTTGTTCAATAAATGTGCATTAAAAAACGAAAGGAATGAGCCCAAATGGAAGTCTTTTCGTTAAATTTTACCGGACATATGAATTTTCCAAAATTTATTTTACTTTCATCTTTTCAATAATTCAATAATTTGAATTAATTAATGAAATTAAAAGATTGGAGCAACAATAATATATAAAATTTGTGAAAAAATGTGCATTAAAAAACGAAAAGAATGAGCCCAAATGGAAGTCTTTTCGTTAAATTTTACCGGAGATATGAATTTTCCAAAATTTATTTTATTTTCATTTATTTAATAATTCAATAATTTGAATTAATTAATGGAATAAAAAAATTGAAGTAACAATAATATATAAAATTTGTTAAAAAACGAAAAGAATAAGCCCAGGGTGAAGCCTTTTCGTTAAATTTTACCAAAGATATGAATCTTTGAAAATTGGGGTCACGTAGACCCCAGGTTACCGTTCCAGGGTTTAATCAGCTAAGGGAATTGTAATTTATTCAGAGCCAGAGAATGAACTCGAAATAAAAAGAAAAACGTCACCTTGCCTCCCCTAGAAGTCTCTAATTAATTGAACGTGACGAGGAGGAATTTGAAATTTGTTTAAAACAGTTTGAAACGTATAGCACGCTCGAGGTTAATAATTTAGTATAAATTCATCTCTCGAGAGTGATTCGATTGCATGGAAAATCTACTTGACTTGACATGCCACTCCGAGCTCGGATTCTATTAAGGGAATAGCTACCGTCGTGGTCAGACGAAAACTTGATATTCACATGCACAGCAGCAGAATATCCATCCTCCCCGATACTGTTGTATGATTGACATACTCATCGTACTGCGAATACGTTGGGTCAATGGGATTCTGGTATTATCATGAAATACCTGCTGCTGCTGCTGCTGCTGCTGCTGTTGTTGTGGCGCACACCTGAAGGGTTATTGATTATTGGGGTTCGCTCTGGAAGAGCGAGAGAGCGAGAGGCTGCGAGAGAGGAAAAAAGTGAGCGCGAGAGAGCGAGCGCGAGAGAGTGAGCGCGAAAGGGCAAAGTCTTGCGTGACGAGGGTTGTGCGAACCCGTAAAGCATCAGATCCTGAAGAAACCGTCTGTTAAAGCTCGACGTGACTTCTACCCCCTTCCGCTTTACCTGTCTCCACGCGAGAGGCTTTTTCTGCGGAGCGTCTCGCTCCGACTCTCCTTCATCAAGCCTCAGAGCCTGCGGATTCCCTTGGATGCTCCCTAGCTCCGCGAAATCCAGGATTACATTTTGGCTTCGATACCGTGTTGCCCCGCTCCTATTTCTCCCTCTGAATTTCGCTTCTTTACGCCTACTCGCAAAAGCTTCTCGATTGTATAAATGCGGGAATCTTCCTTGTGGCAATTCTTCGGGAGCAAGCATCCGCAGCTTCGGAGACTATACAAACCGTAACGGGTCGTTTTTCTATCGACAATTTTTTATTATGCGCATAATAATTTCGTTATTGAGAAAAAACATGGGATTTTTTTCACTATTCGGTAAGATTCTTGACAATCTGTTTTGCTGAGGCGTGAAAAATGTTTTTTTTTCGTTTGACCGAATTTTTGACTGATTGTTCGACTTTAAGCAAAATTCCTCCAGGCTCAAGTGATTTTGCATTAAAAAACGAAAAGAATGAGCCCAAGGAAAAGCCTTTTCGTTAAATTTTACCGGAGATACGAATTTTTCAAAATTGGCGTCATTTATAACTTTTTACTGAATTTTCCATTTTATCGTTTCACCGAATTTTTCACTAATTTTTCGACTTTAAGCAAAAATCCTCCAGGCTCACGTGATTCTGCATTAAAAAACGAAAAGAATGAGCCCAGGGAGAAGCCTTTTCGTTTAATTTTACCGGAGATACGATTTTTTCAAAATTGCTTACCGGAATACATAAACAAAAAAAAGGTTCTACGATTAATTTTCCATTTCTAGTCTTTGAAGACGGAGACGTCAACGCTGTAAGAGAAAATGCATATTTTCAATTAGCCGTTAACTTTGTGTACTTATGCGGTGTACCGCGGCGGTGAAGAGGCTTGCCATTAATAAATCAATATTTATTTACGTCTGCGATTGCTACGTTTGCACCGTTCGTCAAGGCTCGAGTAAAAGCAAACGTCAGGTAGGATTTTTTCATAAAAGAAATGAAAAATAATGAAAAAAAAATGAATTCGATGTTTTTCTTAATTTAAAATCAAGTTCCCTTCATTTTTTTATCATTTTTTTTTTTTTTTTTTTNGCGACGAGAAAAAGAGATTTCTGGGGAAATAACTTTGCTTGATAATAAAGCGGAATTGACGCAGCAAGGATATCTTTTGTAATCCTTTCCGATTTCTCTTTTACAAATTTGATCGATGGCACGAGGCAGATGCATCGTCTGTTCACGATCTTATAAAAAATAGTGCAAAAAAATTGATGCAAATTGCTTCCTCAAGATTTTGTCTGTGATATTATGAATTTTGGTTGCAACGTTTTTCGAAATAAATTTGTAAAAATTAAAGCGGTGAAACGATTTTTCGAAAAACTCAGATTTTCGTGAATTTCGAAAAATCATAAAATTCAAACTGTTCAACCGAGATTTTTCAAATTCAATACCAACCTTCCTATTATGATACTCTATTGATAAAAAAAAAAATTAGTAATGAATCTTTAAATTTGCGAAAGTCAGAGCGTCGACAGGATTTTTTTGAAAATTTCAAAATTCCGTAGAATTCGTATTTTTCTAGCGATTGCAACAAAATTATCAGAGAACGAAGAGCTCGTATAGATTAACATCTCTGCAAAATTTGCAGAAATTAGAGCGCTTGGACGATTTTTCAAAAAACTCAGATTTTTGGAAAATTCGAAAAATCATAAAAATTCAACCGTTCAACGGAGATTTTCCAAATTCAATACCAACCTTCCTATTATGATACTCTATGTATAAAAAAAAATTTAGTAATGAATCTTTAAATTTGCGCAAGTCAGAGCGTCGACAGGATTTTTTTGAAAATTTCAAAATTCCGTAGAATTCGTATTTTTCTAGCGATTGCAACAAAATTATCAGAGAACGAAGAGCTCGTATAGATTAACATCTCTGCAAAATTTGCAGAAATTAGAGCGCTTGGACGATTTTTCAAAAAACTCAGATTTTTGGAAAATTCGAAAAATCATAAAAATTCAACCGTTCAACGGAGATTTTCCAAATTCAATACCAACCTTCCTATTATGATACTCTATGTATAAAAAAAAATTTAGTAATGAATCTTTAAATTTGCGCAAGTCAGAGCGTCGACAGGATTTTTTTGAAAATTTCAAAATTCCGTAGAATTCGTATTTTTCTAGCGATTGCAACAAAATTATCAGAGAACGAAGAGCTCGTATAGATTAACATCTCTGCAAAATTTGCAGAAATTAGAGCGCTTGGACGATTTTTCAAAAAACTCAGATTTTTGGAAAATTCGAAAAATCATAAAAATTCAACCGTTCAACGGAGATTTTCCAAATTCAATACCAACCTTCCTATTATGATACTCTATGTATAAAAAAAAATTTAGTAATGAATCTTTAAATTTGCGCAAGTCAGAGCGTCGACAGGATTTTTTGGAAAATTTCAAAATTCCGTAGAATTCGTATTTTTCTAGCGATTGCAACAAAGTTATCAGAGAACGAAGAGCTTGTATGGCTGCTGCTGCACGCGAGTGCAGCAGCAGCAGATTATGAAACTGCGAGAAAAACTGCTCCAAAGGAAGCAGCTGCCAGGCGTTCAGTCGCATTTCTGGTGAGCCAAGTAGCCAGAAATCTTATTCTACTTCGGTTTACGCGATTCGCTAGAAAATCGAGATTCGCTCGTTTGTTGTCTTTAACTCGTACAAGCCACTTCCCAAATTAGCTTTCTCCTTCTTCCCCTGCTCTCATTCACCCTGTCGTTCCATATCCAAAATTAAGTGCAAGCAGCTTCCTTGCACTGGTTCAATGATATATCATCGAACAAGTTTTATTTCAAGTGGAAAACAGTCCCACGCGTTGCATCTCGCGTTGCATTATGTCCTCGAATCCCGATGACAAATTTATCCAGTCCGCAGTAAACAACAGTTTTCTAACAAACCAAAATGCCAAATGTAACGCGACTCAATTGAACAGAAAAAAAAAAACTTCAATTTTTAGACCAAAAAAAAATTTGCAACAATTTTCACAATTTTTTTTTATAATTAAAAAAAATTTTAAGCAACAAAATGTGCGAGTCGAACTAAAAGCTCCTTTAACCATTCAATCGCATTTTTCCAACGAATCACAATGCTAGATGTAACGCGACTCAATTGAAAACAAATAAGAAAAAAAAAACTCCAATTTTTAGACCAAAAAAAAATGTGCAACAATTTTCGGAATTTTTTTTTATAATTAAAAAAAAATTTAAAGCAGCTAAATGTGTGAGCCAAACTAAAAATTCCTCCAACCATAGAATCCCATTTTTTCGAATTATCATTAGAAACAAAAAAAAAAAAANAAAAAAAAAAACAACTGCATTCGCTTCGAAAGGGTTGAGGACTCAACAGAACCGAGAAAGAGAAAAAAAAATTCTAATCCAGCAACTGATATCTTGGGCGAAATAAAAATGACTGAATTTTATTCAAAAGCTGATGATTGTGCATGTCGTCGCGAAGGTTACATCTTGGAAACAATTGAGAGAAAATTGTGCACATGTTGATGGTACAGCACTCGTTGGGAGTAATAACGCACTCGTTCCGGACAATGCAGCACTTGATGCAGAAACATATGCGCGAAAGATGTAGAATGTCAATAGACCGGATCGAGAGATGCATTCATCTCAGAGAAGAATTAACTACCGGGGCTTTTGTTCGATTTTTTCAAAATGACAAAAAAAAAAAAAAAA
>JBAJMU010000005.1:14391048-14412592 GCA_037952995.1 Hyposoter didymator
AAAAAAAAAAAAACTAAAAAATTGGATATCTCGAAAAATATCAACAATATGAAAAAATGTTGTTCTTCATTTTCGTTTTATTTCGTCGAGATGCACAAGAATCAATATTCAAATCTCGTCATCCCGGAATTCGTACTCATTCCGAATTGATAATGAATTTAAAGATTTAATTGCGGCACAGTTGATTATTTATCATTGCATTTCTAGGATTTTCATTCGTCTATGTGACTATTTTTCTTGCAGGCCAGCATGAGGGCTCTACTGGGATCATTTATTCTCGTAACCTTAGTGGTTCTCGAGGTCAGCGCTGATCGTGAATGGTGGCAGACAATGTCACTTTATCAGGTCTACCCGAGAAGTTACCGGGATAGCGATGGTGACGGTATTGGGGATCTCAATGGTGAGCTCTGAGAATAATTTCATCATTTTACACATCGCGATAAATAAATTACTTTTAGCAACAACAATTTCCATCAAGTTTCAGCTGCGATGCGATTCGCACAGATTAAACCATTAGCTCCATAATTGTACATCTCGCGCAACATATAAACGCGCTTGTTTCATCAGCTCGTGTTCTAGTCTCGCTGATGGATGTGGAATAATTATTTCCGGTCAGTGAACGAACGAGCATTTGCCGCGCGTTGTCATTTCCGCCAAAACGTGATGGCGTTATGTTTTGCCAAGATTATTTCCTCGACCCTGGCATCTCTCCAAGATCTTAACTATCCTCCAGTCACGTGCTGCATTTTATTTGTTGCATAAACAATAAAAAAAGCTGCAAATTGCTTTTTCAGAATTTAGCATGATGCTCAAATTTTACTCTATGATTTACTGCATTTTTTATGGTCCTTTTGAAGCTGTGAGCATCATGCTAAATATTGAGCAATTTTCAGGGTTTTTTGAAAATAATTTTGACAATTTTTCTATCGAGATTTTCATTAAATTAAAAAAATCATAAAATTTAAACCGTTCAACCAATATTTTTCAAATTTAAAGCCAACCTTCCCATTATGATACTCTATTTGTAAAAAAAAAATGAGCAATAAATCTTTAAAATTGCGGAAGTTAGAGCGTCGGAACGGTTTTTGATTAAAAATTTGATTGACGTCATTTGTTGGGGTTTAGGTCTAGCGGACAATTTGGACCACCTGAAAAACGCCAACATTGATGCATTCTGGTTATCGCCCTTTTATCCCAGTCCTATGGTTGACTTTGGCTACGACATTTCAAATTTCGTCGACGTGGATCCGATTTTCGGCAGTCTCGATGACTTCGACAAACTCGTGGCTAAATCTCACGAATTGGGCATCAAGGTCGTCGTTGATTTTGTACCCAATCACAGTTCCGACAAACATGACTGGTTCCAGAAAAGTATTAAGAACATCAAACCCTACAACGAATATTACATTTGGAGAAATGGCACTAAGCTTTCCAATGGAACAATCCTGCCACCTAATAACTGGGTGAATATCAAACTCTCATCATTGTCATTGGCTCAATAGCCTTTATAGGAATGGAATGACTTTAGGGCTGTTCGTATGTGGTCACAAAATGTGATGATTTTTTGGGTTCTCTAGATCAGCGTATTCGGTGGTTCAGCATGGCAGTGGAACGAAGAGAGACAAGCTTTCTATTTCCATCAGTTTGCTCCCCAACAGCCTGATTTGAATTACTACAGCGACGCGCTCATCAAGGAAATGCAGGTAAGAAAGAGAAGAACCAAATTAAAATGTGCAAATAACGATTTTTCGATGTTTTGGGACATTCCAAGCGAATTGATATTGAAAACAGGGAAAACAAATTTCACCATCACTCAGCATCCTCAATATGAGGAAGCAAAACATTGCCATTTGGCATCAAACGAGTGGATGTCATTCCATGGGTCCAAATTCCTGAAACTCTTGATTCAGCAAATGAACATACTGATGGTTGGATGATGTTCGATTTTCAGAATGCCCTGAGATTCTGGTTGGACAAGGGAGTGGATGGCTTCAGGATTGACGCGATGCCGCATCTGTGTGAAGATCCAAGATTCCTCGACGAGCCTTTGAGTGGCTTGAGCGATGATCCCAACAACTTCAATTATCTTGACCACATTTATGTGAAAGATCAGCCAAGATTGTATGAGATTGTCACAGGCTGGAGAGGAGTGCTTGACGAATACAAGCGAAAAGATGGCGAACCCAGAGTTATGATGATCGAGGCATACACGGATAATGAGCACACCATGGAGTATTACAGAGCCGGTGCAGATTTCCCTTTCAACTTTCGGCTTATTACGTGGGTCAACGAATACTCGTCAGCCGCTGAATTCAAGAGAGTCGTTGACAGCTGGATGGCAGAGATGCCGAAAAATGCGACACCCAACTGGGTCGTGAGTACAGCACCAGCTACAAATTGACAGAACGAATATTCAACCCTTAATTATTACATGGGGTCAATTTTACCCCATTTGTTTTCGACCAACGATCTGAAATAGAAATTTCGAGAAAATGGGACTTGTGACACCGGCTATCGGTAGTTTGAACCTTCTGGTAGAGAGCCTCGTCGTTATTATTTGAAAGAGCTCATTGGTTCAGTTTTGAAAGCCTTAGGAAGCGAAGGGTGTAAAACCTGGGGATATACTTTTTGGAGGTCGCTCATTTAACCAGTCCCACCTGAAAGCATACTATTTCAGACTTATGAAACCATTTTCTTTGTTTTAAATTAAAAATTTCAATTCCTGCATCATTATTTGTAAAAAAACGTCATTTTTGCAGTTTTTTTTGTTTTCGTCGTTTTTTGATATTAAAAATTGCACGAATTGAATACAATCATCCAGGTCGTTACTCAAGGGTTGAAAATACATCGTAGGATTTTTATTTCATTTTTTTTAACGATTTTTCAACTTCCAAAGTGACTGGAAAATTAAAGTGTGTTTCAATGATTTCTGAAATCGTGTTCGTGATCGTCGAACCTGGTAATTTCCATTATTTGTTTGCCCACGACGTTCCTATCGCTAAAACACTTGTGGGGCTTTTCTCGCGCGGAATATAAAGAACTCTCGCGTTGACTGATCGATGTTGGAGTTATTAATATTGATGGAACTTTTACACAGGCGGGAAATCACGACAACAATAGAATCGTTTCGCGCTATGGACGTCGACGTGCTCAAGCAATCACAGCGATGACTCTTCTGCTCCCTGGCATCGGGGTTACTTATTACGGAGATGAAATCGGAATGGCGGACACTTGGATCTCGTGGGAGGATACCAAGGATCCTCAGGGATGTGGTGCGGGCCGAAAGGATTACGAGGCACTATCCAGAGATCCTGAACGATCGCCGTTCCAATGGAACAATTCTACTTCAGCAGGTACCATCATTTGAAAAACAATAAATGTTGCTACCGATTTGATCATTAACAGAAATTCACACAAACTCATGAGGACGATGATGGGCCATTTGGTTGGTTTTGAAAATTCATCAAATTCTAAATGAACTTGAAATGTTCAGGATTCTCCACAAACCAGAGCACGTGGCTGCCTGTCAATGACAATTACATGACCATCAATCTCGAGGCAGAAACTGCTGCTGAAGACTCGTACTTCAAACTTTACCAAGACATTTCTGCTCTGCGACAATTGCCAGCTGTCCGAGAGGGCAATCTCAACACTCGTCTACTCAACAACGACGTCTTTGCCTTCTCCAGGTAAGTCATTGATCCTCTAATTTTGCTTCTTGGTCCATGTGAGTATTTCGAATATTTTAAAACGCATTTTGTTGGGGGATTCTCAGGGAACTGTCGGGTGAGAAATTCGTTTACGTCGTTCTGAACTTCGGTGAGCAGGCACAAATCGTTGATCTACGAGCTTTCGATAAGGTTCCCTCGGAACTTGAAGTCTATCGAGCGTCATTGAATTCCAGCGTAGCTCGAGGGTAAGATTTATATTTGTGATGGTATTTTTAATTTTATTCAAAAATTCTGATTCCTCGGGAAAAACGTGGACCTATTTGTTTCGTGGTATTTATTGACACCAAGATATTTATTGTATTTTTGTTGAAATTGGTTGAAAACAGAGATAAGGTCGATGTGTCTGCTGCGAAAATTCCGGCGAGCGGCGTCGTTATTTACGTTGCGCCGAAAACGACATAATCATCACCTCGCGATGATGGAAGGCTGTCTCCACCCAAGTTTTCCATATCGATCGTTCCAATGGTCAGTCATGACCGCAGCAGGCAATTATTTATCCGGCAACTTCCATGCATTGAAATATCTTTTTTCTTACGATTACGATTCCCATGAAATAATAAATTAGCAATAAATAAATAAATCTGTAATTCATCGGAAGCCGATGGAAGAAAATAAAAATTTGTTCATATCCCAATGAGTCTTTTTTACATGTGCACCTTTAATTCCCAAATAATTATTTAGCGCTAGGGGTGTGCGAATAGTGATCGAATCGAATCGAATCGAATATTGGAATTCGATTCGATTTTNCGAATCGAATCGAATATTGAAATTCGATTCGATTTTCGAATCGAATATTCGATGAATCAAATATTCGATTTTTTAGTCGAATATTCGATTTTTGAATCGAATATTCGTCGATTTTTCGAGTATTCGATAAATTTCCGAATATTTGATGAATTTTCAATTCGATTTTCGAATAGAATATTCGAGCAATTTTCAAGTATTTCTTAAATTTTCAAATATTTGAATATTCGAAAGAAAATCGAATATTCGAAAGAAAATCGAATATTCGAAAAAAAATCGAATATTCGAAAAATAATCGAATACTCGAAAAAATCGAATATTCGGTTTGAAATTCGAATCAAACAATTCGATTCGATTTGATGCCGAATATTCCAAGTTTTCAAATATTCGCACACCCCTACTTAGCGCGTGAAAAATCGAGGAAAATCAACTAGAATTAAGTTTTTTCGTAATTAGTTTTTAATGACGTTTTTTTTCGTCACTTGAGCCACCGCGTTATTTGGCAATGAGCTGAATCTAAAATCAAGCAGATTTTCGATTCAGTGCCAAAAATGCACAAGGTGGAAAAACACGATTATGTGCCAAAACGATAATGAAAAATTCGTAATCGAATTTTTTACGTGCCACTCATGACGGAATCGAATGGAACCGACTGCACGATGAAAAAGTCGATACTTTTTCTATCAATTGTTCAAAATATTCATCCTGCTGATGAAAAGAGTCGCTGGTCGCGTTATGCTCGATTCTGCCTCGTGCGTTGTCACGATTCCTCGATCCAGTGTACCGTGAACATCGAGTTTCAATAAATGTACCATCGGACAATGTCGTGTTTGTTAAACAGTCGATACGATGCGGATCAGCTGATGAGTGAGCTGTCATTTCGTTGTCAACGCTTATCGGAGTAATTCATAATTTCATGTCGTTATCTTTGTCACGAATGAATGCAGCCATGAGTGTTTCATGCTTGCAAATTACCAGCACGTTCTCTATTGAAATAGTAATGTTTATATCGGAGTTCTCGTAACCATGAGGGTAGTAACTCCAATATTTTTTTAAAAATTATAATACGAACAAATGACGAATCTGGAAACTGATCTTGACGTGTATTTTTTATCATGAGAATTTAGAATTTAGAGTTATAGTTTTTTCCTATTCCGATAAACTTGGGTCTAAATGACCCCAATTTTGAAAAATTCATATCTCTGGTAAAATTTAACGAAAAGGCTTCTCCTTGGGCTCATTCTTTTCGTTTTTTGATGCAGAATCACGTGAGCCTGGAGGAATTTTGCTTAAAGTCGAAAAATTAGTGAAAAATTCGGTGAAACGATAAAATGTAAAATTCAGTAAAAAGTTATAAATGACGGCAATTTTGAAAAATTCATATCTCCGAGAAAATTTAAAGAAAAGGCTTCTCCTTGGGCTCATTCTTTTTGTTTTTCAATGCAGAATCACGAGA
Organism: Hyposoter didymator; assembly: GCA_037952995.1. Classification (NCBI taxonomy): domain Eukaryota; kingdom Metazoa; phylum Arthropoda; class Insecta; order Hymenoptera; family Ichneumonidae; genus Hyposoter; species Hyposoter didymator. The sequence continues at coordinate 14,396,980 of JBAJMU010000005.1, forward strand.
GCCTGGAGGTATTTCGCTTAAAGTCGAAAAATTAGTGAAAAATTCGGTGAAACGATAAAATGAAAAATTCAGTAAAAAGTCATAAATGACGGCAATTTTGAAAAATTCGTATCTCCGGTAAAAATTAACGAAAAGGCTTCACCCTGGGCTCATTCTTTTCGTTTTTTTATGCAGAATCAGGTGAGCCTCGAGGAATTTTGCTTAAAGTCGAAAAATTAGTGAAAAATTCGGTGAAACGATAAAATGTAAAATTCAGTAAAAAGTTATAAATTACTCCAATTTTGAAAAATTCATATCTCCGAGAAAATTTAACGAAAAGGCTTCACCCTGGGCTCATTCTTTTCGTTTTTTGATGCAGAATCACGTGAGCCTGGAGGAATTTAGCTTAAAGTCCAAAAAATAGTGAGAAATGCGGTAAAACGTAAAAAAACTGGAGAACGAAGTGAGAAAGGGATTTAAAGTCGTCCGGGGTAGTTTTTGACGCTGGGTTATCCTTATAGGGTTGAGACTCAATTTACATCGAGGTAACGAACCGAAGCAACCTTTCTGAGATGGAGACCCAATTAATTTTGTATAATTACGAGGCTCTGAGTATTGCGACCGAAGGCACGTTTCCGGAATTATGTTGCAACTCGAACAGTTATTTCTTCGCAGAGAAGAAGTGGCAACTTCTGCGATTGTCAACGTTGTCCACGAGTTCACGTGGGAATCGTAACTTTGCACAACGTAAACTCTTCCCCCGGAAATCTCCCAGAGATTTTAATTGTTTCTCTCAAGCATGTCGCGTGCACAGTCTCCTGTTGCGAAAATACGAAATACTCGTGAATCGATTTAATCGAACAGTCCCTTCCAAATGGCCGGAAAACGATCGTGTTGGATGCTAAAGTTTACCGAACCCATGGAACGTACAAAATTCAAAAATTTTGCATGACAAAACTTTGATGGCAACCACAGATCCGAATCTTTCAAAAACCTCAACTATCTTTTCCTTTCTTTTTTATAGCAAGTCACACAATTCACAGTTATGCTACGTAGTTGGTTATCGTGGCCAATAGCCATTAGGGAATTTTTTTTTTTTTTTTTCCANATAGCCATTAGGGATTTTTTTTTTTTTTTTTTTTCCTTAATTAAGCACGTAGCTGTTTAACGAGGAGCGACTAATCATCGCGATCCTCTGCGATAGTTTCGTTGATCCAGGGCGTAGTTAGCCAGGCAAATAAAATTTTATTGCTACTCCGAATTGTAATTTGTACGAGAAAAATCAGCAAAAATGAAGAAAAGTTGAATTTCGACGTGTGTCAAAGTTCCTGAGTGACCAGTGTGACAATTTGCCACCGATGAAAATCGTATCGCAGGTGATAGAGATTTTCTCAACGTTTATCTGAATTTTTACAAAAATCCTGATAAAATTATTTTCTCGCGATATTCAGACTGGGGAAATGCCTTGAGTCGTCATTTCTTAAGAACTGTGGATAATCTCGTCAAATGTGTCTCGCACCGTTGCTGAAAAATGTTGACGTCAGAAGAAAAACATTTTTCGATATCTCTCGGAAAATGAGGATTTTCTAATATTTTCTGCGTGAATTGTTTCATTGTCCGAATGACGTTCGTACGCCTCGCTCATTACTTGGTCGCGATAAGCATCGAGCTAAATCGTGGATCGATAAATATCTCTGAGAAATTTTTTTTACGTTGCAAAATGCTGTTTAAAAAATTGATAGGACGTCGATAGCGTTCCGAATTTTTAGTGACAGCAAAAACAGTTTTCTTCACACGCTGTAAATTGTTGAGAAAAAAAATAGTCGGTTTACGTAGCGAGAGGATCGTCCGGACGAGGAAATGAATTTTTCACGAGATTGTTAGTTATCGGCGATGAATCGGTAATCAACGACGTTTTGCTTTATCCTTTTCTACGATCTTATCAGAAACGCATAGTGCAGCAGGTGCTGGAACGGCCACGTATAAATGCAGGTGAGAGGCTCGATGCGCATGCAGTGACCAGTGATTTCTTAACAATGTCGCGTGTCCACTGCTGCTGTGCAGCTTTGCTGCTCCTTGGGGTTACGTCAACGTTGGCAATAGCGAATGTTGGATGGTGGAAAAATACAGCCTTCTATCAGATTTATCCCCGGAGTTTTATGGATAGCAATGGCGATGGAATCGGAGACTTGAAAGGTGACGACTAGGACATTGACAAAGTAGTTGATCATTTTTTAGCATAAATTGTATCGATACTACGTGCAAAAAAAAAAAACAAAAAAAAAATTTCGAAAAATCGTAAAATTTCAACCGTTCAACCGAGATTTTTCAAATTCAATACCAACCTTCCTATTATGATACTCTATGTATAAAAAAAAACTTAGTAATGAATCTTCAAATTTGCGAAAGTTAGAGCGTCGACAGGGTTTTTTTGAAAATTTCAAAATTCCGTAGAATTCGTATTTTTCTAGCAATTGCAACAAAATTATCAGAGAACGAAGAGCTTGTATGGATTAACATCTTACAAAATTTGCAAAAATTAGAGCGCTTGGACGATTTTTCAAAAAACTCAGATTTTTGGAAAATTCGAAAAATCATAAAAATTCAACCGTTCAATCGATATTTTTCAAATTCAATACCAACCTTCCTATTATGATACTCTATGTATAAAACAAAAATTAGTAATGAATCTTCAAATTTGCGAAAGTTAGAGCGTCGACAGCCTTTTTTTGAAAATTTCAAAATTCCGTAGAATTCGTATTTTTCTAGCAATTGCAACAAAATTCTCGGAGAACGAAGAGCTCGTACAGATTAACATCTGTGCAAAATTTGAAAAAATTAGAGCGCTTGGACGATTTTTCTAAAAACTCAGATTTTCTTAAAATTCAAAAAATCATTAAATTTCAATCGATCGTTAACCAATTTTTGTAAATCAGTTAGGCTTGGAAAGTATAAATTTAGTGACGAAGCCTGAGCCCTGGTGATATATTTTTTTTTTTGGGGGCATAATGGACGTTTGAGTAGCTATCGGCTTTGTGAAACGGATTTTATCGGATCAGGTATAACTTCGAAGCTGGAGCACTTTAAAGACGCTGGAATCGGTGCGATTTGGCTGTCGCCTATCTTCGCTAGTCCGATGAAAGACTTTGGCTACGACATTTCGGATTTCAAGGCGATTCAGCCCGAATACGGAACCATGAGTGATCTCGAAGAATTGACAAAAAAAGCAAAATCTCTGGGACTCAAAGTTATTTTGGATTTGGTGCCAAACCACGCCTCTGACCTGAGCGAATGGTTCAAAAAAAGTGTCCAGAAGATCGAACCATACACGGATTACTTTATGTGGGTGGCAGGCTCCTCGGATAAGCCACCGAACAATTGGATCAGTGTTTTTGGTAAATCTGCGTGGACCTATCATCCAGTTCGTAAAGAATGGTATTTCCATCAATTTCTGGCTGAACAACCGGATCTGAACTACACGAACACACACGTGCAGCTTGCAATGGCTGTGAGTGTCAATTTTTTGTTTATTTTAAAATTGCATGTCCTGATAATTATTCTGGTGTCGATCTGGAGTCATAAATGAGCCCAATTTTGAAAAATTCATGTCTCTGGTAAAATTTAACGAAAAGACTTCACCCTGGGCTCATTCTTTTCGTTTTTTAATGCAGAATGACGTGAGTCTGGAGGATTTTTGTTTAAAGTCGAAAAATTAGTCAAAAATTCGGTGAAAAGATAAAATGAAAAATTCAGTAAAACGTTATAAATGACGCAAATTTTGAAAAATTCATGTCTCTGGTAAAATTTAACGAAAAGACTTCTCCTTGGGCTCATTCTTTTCGTTTTTTAATGCAGAATGACGTGAGCCTGGAGGAATTTTGTTTAAAGTCGTGTGTAAACTAGTCAAAAATTCGGTGAAACGATGAAATTAAAAATTCAGTAAAAAGTTACAAATGACGCCAATTTTGAAAATTTCATATCTCCGGTAAAATTAAACGAAAAGACTTCTCCTTGGGCTCATTCTTTTCGTTTTTTAATGCAGAATAACGTGAGCCTGGAGGAATTTCGCTCAAAGTCGAAAAATTAGTGAAAAATTCGGTGAACCGATAAAATGAAAAATTCAGTAAAACGTTATAAATTACGCAAATTTTGAAAAATTCATATCTCCGGTAAAATTTAACGAAAAGGCTTCTCCCTGGGCTCATTCTTTTCGTTTTTTAATGCAGGATCGTGTGAGCCTGGGGCTGTTTTGATTGAAGTCGAAAAATTAGTGAAAAATGCGGTAAAACGATAAACAACGGGAGAACGAAGAGAGAAAGGGATTTAAAGTCGCCTGGGGTCGTTTTGACCCCGGGTCATCGTTCTAGGGTTAATATTCGAGGAATTCTTTCCGCAGGACGTCATTTGGTTCTGGTTGGACAAAGGAATCGATGGTTTTCGAGTTGATGCAGTTCCTCATCTTTTCGAAGTGGCCGATCTCAGGGATGAGCCCAAATCAAATATATCCGGAGCTTTGGACGATGAGTATACGTACCTCGAGCACCTCTACACCAAGGATCAGCCAGAAACTTATCGGTTGATCAAACAGTGGAGGGCTTTGCTCGATGTTTATGCAGAATTGAATCAAGTCGATGAGAAGGTCAGTGTCTTGGAAATATTCACGAGGGTTCGATCCAAATCAACAATGCTGCGATTCAACATCGAAGAAGCTTTATTTTATTATTCAAAAAAATCGGTCGTAAAATTTTTTCGAAATTTTGTTTATTGCACAAAAAATACAGATTTGCTCGAAAAATCTTGGATTTGGAGTATGTTGTTCTTTAGTCAATTTGTAACAACTTTTTTCAATGAATTTAGCCTCGCAAAATAAAAATCACAATTTCTAGAAGTTTCTCATAAGAGCGTGTGTTAAAAGTTGCAATTTTCAACATTAAATATTTCCATTTCTAAATGGTGAAGCCTCTTAAAACTTTGCATACACTTTTATGCAACATCGAAGAAGCTTTATTTAATTTTTCAAAAAAATCGGTCGTTAAATTTTTTCGAAATGTTGTTTATTATATAAAAAATACAGATTAGCTCGGAAAATCTTGGATTTGGAGTATGTTGTTCTTTAGTCAATTTGTAACAACTTTTTTCAACGAATTTAGCCTCGCAAAATAAAAATCACAATTTTTAGAAGTTTCTCATAAGAGCGTGTGTTAAAAGTTGCAATTTTCAACATTTAATATTTCCATTTCTAAATGGTGAAGCCTCTTAAAAATTTGCACACACTTTGACGCCACATCGAACAAGCTTTATTTAATTTTTCAAAAAAATTGGTCGTTAAATTTTTTCGAAATTTTGTTTATTATGCAAAAAATACAGATATTGCCTCGGAAAATCTTGGATTTAGAGTATGTTGTTCTTTAGTCAATTAGTAACAACTTTTTTCAATGAACTTGGACTCGCAAACGATTTTGTATGTAAAAAAAACCGAAACCAAAAAGTAAAGTGATGGAAATGGTTGCTCAATCGTGTTGGCTTTATCTTCTTCCTTCAGGTCATGATGACTGAAGCCTACACGAGTTTTGATAAGACGGTTGAATTCTACGATTCGGGGGCGCATGTGCCATTCAATTTCAAGTTCATAACTGACGTCAATAACACTTCGCCTCCGAGTGAATTCAAAAGAATTATAGATACGTGGATGGCAGAAGCTGACAAGAGGAATGCCACAGCGAACTGGGTCGTAAGTCAACTTCCCATCGAGATAAAAATCCTTCAATAAAAATTTCCCTTTTCTACGAAAAAAAAAAAAGATTTCTTTGAGTTTCGTCAATATCGAATGCCCCATTGTCTAGATGGGAAATCACGATCGTGTACGAACAGAAACGCGTTATCCTGGTCGAGGTGATCAGATGATGATGCTGGAGATGATCTTGCCAGGTGTGTCTGTGACATATTATGGCGAGGAGATCGGTATGGTTGACAAGGACGATATATCGTACGCGGAAACTCAAGATCCACAAGGCTGTCTGGCTGGTCCAGATCGTTATAAACTAAAATCTCGAGATCCGTGCAGAACTCCTTTCCAATGGAACGCCGAAAAGAACGCAGGTATGTTGCTCGATGTCCGGCAAAAAAAAAAAAAAAANAAAAAAAAAAAAGTTGAAAATTTCGTTCTTCAAAATTTATCACGATGCTCAAATCTCTCCTCTTAGAGGGAGTTTTGAGCATCGTGCTGAATTTTGAAGAAAGAAATTTCAATTTGCAGCGTTTTTAATAAAATTTTCACTCATTTATCGATTTTTTTTACTTTTTTTTTTTTTGAAGAATAATTTCGACGATTTTTCTAGAAAGTAAAGAAGAAGTATAGACTTGTACACAATATCTTACAAAATTTGCAAAAATTAAAGCGACTAAACGATTTTTTGAAAAACTCAGATTTTCATAAAATTCGAAAAATCATAAAATTTGAAGCGTTCTACAAATATTTCCCAAATTAAATGCCAACCTTCCTATTATGATACTCTATCGATAAAGAAAAAAAAAAATGAGGAATCTCAAAATTCGCTCCAGTGGGACAGACTTTTTTTAAAAATCTCAAAATGCCTTAAAATTCGTATTTTCCTATAGCAATTCCAAAAAAAATACTCAAAGAATGAAGAGCTTGTATATTGCAAGCACATGAACCGTGAACATTGAAAATTAAAAAAAAAAAAAAAATTCAAAACGAAAATTAAAGTGTCCCTCAAAAACTAGGTTTCAGTTCGGGCAACAAAACGTGGATACCGGTGAACGCAAACTACAAAACGTTGAATCTGGCTGCGCAAAAAGCGACCCCGGTGTCCTGGATCAACTTGTTCCGAAATCTTACGACGCTTAGAAAAAACTCGCCAGCTCTGAGCAGTGGAAGTGTCAAATCGTTCGTTTCTAACAATAATCAAGTTTTAACGATCGTGCGAGACCAACCGACGAATTACCCTGGACGGAGTTACACGGTTGTCCTTGTCCTGAACTTTAATCTGTCTCAGGCACAAACTGTCAATTTGACAAATATCATTCCTTACGCTGGTGATGCAACGGTTACGATCGCGACCCTCAAATCTCCGTTGCAGCAAGGGTAATTTTTAACTTTATTAATAATTAATTGATAATTAATTAATAATTAATTAATTATTGATTAATTATTAATTAATTAATTATTAGTTAATAATTTTTCAAATAACAATTATTATAACAATTTAAATTTAAGAAAATTCGAATAATCGACAGAATTTAAAAAAACTTAATTAATTATTAATTAATTAAAATACTCAATAAATTAATTAAATTATTTTGATTAATTAAAAGAATTATTAAATTAATTAATTAAATTATTTTAATAAATCAAAATAATTTTTATTATTTTATTAAATGATTTCTTTATTAATTAATAAAAAATTAATAATTAATTAATTAATTAAATTTAATTAATAATTGATTAAAAATTAATTATTGCCTGGATAATTAATCCAACTCGACGATTTATGTTTCAGAGCACGAGTGAATCTCGCAAACTTGCCTCTGGCACCAAAAGCTGGACTTGTCTTCGATATCAAGTAACGTAATAAAGGAAATCGAGCTGTGGGCAAGAATTGAATTTCACGTATCCCAAGGCCTTGGCCTCCTGCACTTGTTACTTTATATTGATTACTTTCGAATTATTTATCGAACCAATAATAAATTGTTCACGTGACACGAATTCCTTTCAATTTCATGGACTTGTCTTTATTCCCTACCACATTGCGTCACATAAAAGTGCATTCGAGATTGCACTGACTGCGCCTGGAAAATGTGATTTTCATGAAATTTTGGTTTTTGGAAAAAATTAGAGATCTAGAAAAATTTTCATCTCATTTTTTCTTTGTGGAGAAAATCGTGAATAAAAATTCACGATTTTTCAAATAACAATTATTATAAAAATTTAAATTTAAGAAAATTCGAATAGTCGACAGAATTATAAAAAACTTAATTAATTAAAAGAATTATTTAATTAATTTAATTATTCTAATTGATAACAATAATTTGTATTATTTTATCAAATGTTTTTTTTATTAATTAATTAAAAATTAATTATTAATTAATTGATTAAATTTAATTAATAATTTATTAAAAATTGATTATTATCGTGAATAAAAATTTTAAAAGTTGATTTACTTTGAAACTTTAAAAGTTGATTAAATCGTGAATAAAAATTCACGATTTCCGGAAAAATTGTTTCGAGATAACGAAACGGCGTAAATTATAACAAATTCAGACACATATATATATTTTTTTTATCCCCTCGAGGAAATTCGAAAGGTTGATGGAACTCGATCTCGATACTCGGTAACGAGATGGAAGCTTCTTCTCACCTGGCTTAGCCTTATAAATTGATGGCAAGAGAAAAATGAAGCAAGAAAAAAGTCGAGCTCGGGAATCCGGCAATAGAGGGAGCACGAGAGGGATTTTGGTTATTGGAATTCCGCGGAATATCCCTCAGGACAGCCTCACGTGTATCTAAATGTCGTGCCGAGTCGGTGCGCGGCAGCAGTCAAGTCGATCGAAAAATTGTTAATCGAAAATCGTCAATTCAATTTTCCTTTTCCAATCCACTCTTTATTCAACTCACGAGTCTCTCCCATTGGCAAGTTCCCCGAGCCAAGAGCGTTTGTAGCGACGAACCAACGATTCGCTTTGAAAAACGTTTCGTTTCTATTAATTTTGTTTTTTCAATCAGTCTCTGACATTCTTACGAAACGAGACTTTATTTAGGATTTTTGCAAAATTTTGTACAAACGCTCGTGGCACCAAAACCAAAATTTTTTTTTTTTTACTTTCGGAATTTTAGAAATTTAATTTTTATTTTTTTTTATTTTTCCATCTCAACGAAGTGAAGTGACGTTTCGTTTAAAAGTTGCAAGAAAAAAAAAGAAACCTCATTCCAATTTCCACGCGTTTAGAAAAAAAAAAAAAAAAAANAAAAAAAAAAAAATTAAAAATTAAATATTAAAAATTCTAAACGTCAGAAAATTTTTCTTTTCAAGAGAAAACTTAGTTTTGGTGCCAATTTTATAAAAAAAATTGTAAAAACCCCAAATAACGTCGTTTCGTGATTTAAAAAAATTTTTTTGCTCCAAATTTAACGAAATAATGAATTTCGCATACTTTTTATTAACTGGACAAATAAAAAGAGTCGAAAAAGTGTTTCTACAGCAGGATGCCACTTGTCAGAGTTATTTGGGAAAAAAGAATAGTCCGAAAATTCGTATCCAATGGATAAAGCCCTCTCGCCATGTTCTGATCGACGTGTACTTACCGTGCGGGCGTATATCCGTATATCGATGTATTTGCGGTCCCTCACGTTTTCACTCATCAATAACGTAAACAGGGCTTTTGTTCGGAAAACGAATTACATTGATATTCAAGCTTTTCCTATCCCTCCGACACATGTCAGTATTTTATACACCACGTGCGTCAGTCCCCACGTATATGAACTTGTATGTACAGGATTTTTGATGCCAAATGTTCGTGGATTTGGAATTTTCTAATTTTTTCATTTTTTGACATTTTATGGTGTCAAAAATTTGCTGGTTGATGATTTTCGATTTTTCACCACGTTAAAGTTTTATGGAAATTTCTGCTGGGTGAGAGAATTTCCTTTTAGGATGGTCCTTCGATGTGCAATTTTCGCGACGAGACTTGAAACTTCCCATATCCTATCCATCGAGCCTGTTGTCAATACTTCCGAACAAAATTGAAAAGTCGAACGAGGAGACGAGACTTTTGTGAATGACGTTCGGACACGTGTGCGAAATGCCACTTACTACTCCCTTAATCTTTTCATTACCTTGTTCCTCTGACAGTGTTTATCGGCGCAGTAAACATTTAGAATAAATAAAATTCCATCGCCTCTGCTCTGTTTAGCAAAATAGGAAATAGAATTGCACCCCGACCTTTTTTGGGGTGTAGATGAGAAAATATTCATGCTACGAAAAAATTGATAAGAACCAAAATTGTAGTAAATTAAATTCCACACAACTTTGTATTCCCACATTTTTCATGTAAAATGGAAAATAAAGGTGATAATGCGATAACAAAATTTCACTCGATTTTTCGGGTTTAAATCGAAAAATATCAATCGTAGGTAAAAATTGATAAGAACCTAAATTGTAGGAAATTCAATTCCACACAACTTTGTATCCGAACATTTTTCATGTAAAATGGAAAATAAAGGTGATAATGCGATAACAAAATTTCACTCGATTTTTCGGGTTTAAATCGAAAAATATCAATCGTAGGTAAAAATTGATAAGAACCNAAATTCCATCGCCTCTGCTCTGTTTAGCAAAATAGGAAATAGAATTGCACCCCGACCTTTTTTGGGGTGTAGATGAGAAAATATTCATGCTACGAAAAAATTGATAAGAACCAAAATTGTAGTAAATTAAATTCCACACAACTTTGTATTCCCACATTTTTCATGTAAAATGGAAAATAAAGGTGATAATGCGATAACAAAATTTCACTCGATTTTTCGGGTTTAAATCGAAAAATATCACTCGTAGGTAAAAATTGATGAGAACCAAAATTGTAGGAAATTTAATTCCACACAACTTTGTATCCCAACATTTTTCATGTAAAATGGAAAATAAAGGTGATAATGCGATATGAAAATTTCACTCGATTTTTCGGGTTTGAATCGAAAAATATCAATCGTAGGTAAAAATTGACAAGAACCAAAATTGTAGAAAATTGAATTACAAACAACTTTGGTCCCTACCATATTTCGCGTGAAATTAAAAATAAACGAGTTATTCAATAAACAAAAATTTATTCTGAAATTCAAGCATTTTCAAAAAACATTGTAAATTTTTCGTAAAAGCTCGATACGTAGAAAGAGACTGAAATGAAGGTAAAGAAGAATTGCGCGAGAACCTCAAGCTGCGAACTCGTACGTGACAGGATTTCGCCCTCTAAGCGGTTTGGAGGAAAAGGTCATGTCGACAAAGCACAAGTATGCCATCAGCGATGACGTAGAGGTGAGAAGATCGAAAGGATTCTCGTATACGAGAATCGTAGATCTCCTGCAACGATATCGTCAAAATAAGGATTTTTATCGCGGCTTTTCGTAATATATATAAGCAGGGGATTCGATTCGTGAGTAACTACAGCAGGGAATTGCGGTCGCATCGAATTTTCCATGCTCCGAAGACCCTTCGACGAAGCATACAAATTTTCTGACGAGCTTCGCAATATCTCGTCCATTTCGCCAGAAGAACCTCAACCACGTCGAATCTCCGCGGAGTAACTTTATTCGCAAATCTCGATATTGCAAACTTTTCAAAATCGAGAGTCACAACGCGGATATTCAAATTTTCCTGCTCTCCATTTGAGCCTACGAAGCTTTAGGGAACGTACAAAGGCACAGGAGCAGAGGTGGAACGCATGTCGATGTAAAGATCAGTTTGAAATCCGTCGAATGCATCGAGCTATGCGCAATTAGCGAATGAAGCAACAGAGCAAGAGGAAAGCCTATAATACCGAGAAGATTATGCGAGTGTTTGTCTGGGAGCGATAGGACGAAGCATCTCAGGATAAAGCACGCGAGATATGCATCAATGTTTCGGGCGCGTGCATTGTGCGTACGGTGTTTGCATACGCACGCTGCGATGAAAGCGTCGGATTATTTATTAGTAGAAACCTCGGCAGGAGGAATTAGCTGGGGCTTATGGGGCTTGACCAAGTTCCAACAATAATGGGCTACGACGCGATAAAATCGCTGTTTTTTATCGTTCGATCACGACTCCGTATTTTGAGGGGAATGAATGTTTCAAATATTCATTTATCGCTTTTTCGAGACACGCCATTTGAAAAATAAACTTTCTTCTTTTTATGGATGCGAAGGGGTTTTTCTTTAATGGATATTTCTAAACGATCGGTTGGAGTGAAAAAATTTGAGGATTATTCTCACTTTCTGCATCTTTTTCGATTTTAATCAGATACAAAAGTCTCAATTTTTATTTTCTGTTTTGCGTTATACAAAATGGTTCGCGAGCCCAAGTTCATTATAAAAAAGTTGGTACAATTGACTAAATAATAACGTACTCTAAATCCAAGATTTTCCGAGGTAATTTTTATTTTTTATATAATAAACAAAATTTCGAAATAATTTCACGATCGATATTTTTGGAAAATTAAATAAAGCTTCTTCGATGTTGCATGAAAGTGTATGCAAAGTTTTAAAAGGCTTCATCATTTAGAAATGGAAATATTAAATGTTGAAAATTGCAACTTTTAACACACGCTCTTATGAGAAAATACTGAAAATTGTGATTTTTATTTTGCGAGCCTAAATTCATTGAAAAAAGTTGTTTGCTAATTGACTAGTAACCAAGACAATGGAAGATGCTGCCAATGCGAAGACCATATATGCGGGCTTCTTTTTCTGGGTCAATGGTTCATTGCAATTGTAGCTGATGATCGATAAGTGATCGTAACACAAAGAATTAGTTCGGCAGTCCAAGCCAGAGCCAAGGCAATCCATAAAACGACTGTACGAAGCGCAGTAGGAAACCGAACCAACAATTCGTACGATATCATCTCGCAACGTCAGCCTCGAAAGCTTCAATGCACATTTCCTCTTCGCAGAAGTCATCGCCCCATTCTGTACGTTCAAATTCTATCAACAGAGCCAGAAACTCGAATTGCGTCCGGAATAATAACAATAATGAAAAGCTTCGTTAACGAAAGGTTCATACATGACACTGAACTGATTTTCGTGTGCTTACAAAATGGAGGGACCACCTGATTGCTAAGGCTCGAGAGTTTTGCTCTCGGCAATTTCGGCAAATAGTGAAGTGGGTTGCTCTCTTTGAGGAGAGCTACTCAGGTTACTTGCTTTTCTGTGCACAGCCTCGGAGTTCGTATAAACGCGGAAACAATCGAGTGGCGTAAACGGGCAGAGGATAAGAAAGTTTGCAAACTCACTTTATACGAAGAAGAGAAAGTGAGGGAGAGGAAAAAGAGAGCTGTCTATTCTTTCCTCGCGCTTGCGAAGGGTACGGTGGGCTGGGGAGATTGGTTCGTAAGCGCTTTTGCCTCCAAGTTTCTCTACGCCTCGGGAACATTTTGGATATGCATTGAAAAGTAGATTTGGTTTGAAAAAGATCGATATTTCGTTCGATACGTTCGACTAAACGTTTTTTTTTTAATAATCCCCAAAAATTGTGTCATGGCAGCAAGAAATATTCTAGAAAGTCTCTTTGGACACAAATTTTTGTCGTTCCAATCGTAAATTTTGCTGAAAATTCCATTAGAAACCAAAAATTCTGCCAAAATAAAGAAAATTTTGAAAATTATCTAAAAATATTTAGTTTACCGTTTTCAACAAAAAATCGACGATTTTTAACAGAATTTTGTTTGAAAAAGATCGATATATCGTTCGATACGTTCGACTAAACGTTTTTTTTTCAATAATCCCAATAATTGTGTCATGGCAGCAAGAAATATTCTAGAAAGTCTCTTTGGACACAAATTTTTGTCGTTCCAATCGTAAATTTTGCTGAAAATTCCATTAGAAACCAAAAATTCTGCCAAAATAAAGAAAATTTTGAAAATTATCTAAAAATATTTAGTTTACCGTTTTCAACAAAAAATCGACGATTTTTAACAGAATTTTGTTTGAAAAAGATCGATATATCGTTCGATACGTTCGACTAAACGTTTTTTTTTCAATAATCCCAATAATTGTGTCATGGCAGCAAGAAATATTCTAGAAAGTCTCTTTGGACACAAATTTTTGTCGTTCCAATCGTAAATTTTGCTGAAAATTCCATTAGAAACCAAAAATTCTGCCAAAATAAAGAAAATTTTGAAAATTATCTAAAAATATTTAGTTTACCGTTTTCAACAAAAAATCGACGATTTTTAACAGAATTTTGTTTGAAAAAGATCGATATATCGTTCGATACGTTCGACTAAACGTTTTTTTTTCAATAATCCCAATAATTGTGTCATGGCAGCAAGAAATATTCTAGAAAGTCTCTTTGGACACAAATTTTTGTCGTTCCAATCGTAAATTTTGCTGAAAATTCCATTAGAAACCAAAAATTCTGCCAAAATAAAGAAAATTTTGAAAATTATCTAAAAATATTTAGTTTACCGTTTTCAACAAAAAATCGACGATTTTTAACAGAATTTTGTTTGAAAAAGATCGATATATCGTTCGATACGTTCGACTAAACGTTTTTTTTTCAATAATCCCAATAATTGTGTCATTGCAGCAAGAAATATTCTAGAAAGTCTCTTTGGACACAAATTTTTGTCGTTCCAATCGTAAATTTTGCTGAAAATTCCATCAGAAACCAAATAACCTGCCAAAATAACGAAAATTTTGAAAATTATCTAAAAATATTTAGTTTATCGTTTTCAACAAAAAATCGACGATTTTTAACAAAATTTTGTTTGAAAAAGATCGATATTTCGTTCGATACGTTCGACTAAACGTTGTTTTTTTTAATAATCCCAATAATTGTGTCATTGCAGCAAGAAATATTTTAGAAAGTCTCTTAGGAAGCAAATTTTTGTCGTTGCAATCGTAAATTTTGCTGAAAATTCCATTAGAAACCAAAAATTCTGCCAAAATAACAAAAATTTTGAAAATTATATAAAAATATTTAGTTTACCGTTTTCAACAAAAAATCGACGATTTTTAACAAAATTTTGTTTGAAAAAGATCGATACATCGTTCGATACGTTCGACTAAACGTTTTTTTTCGAATAATCCCAAAAATTGTGTCATTGCAGCAAGAAATATTCTAGAAAGTCTCTTCGGACACAAATTTCAAATAACATTGAAAAATTCAACAAAATATCGACGATTTTTTAAAAAAAATTCATTTCCAGTTTATTGACGCAGTTTTTCAATTTTTTTCCTCGCAAGAGAATCCTCGTTCAGCTCAGAGTTCACGTTCCATGAACATGTATTGATTACAAGCCTGCACACTAGTGTAAGTGTGTACAAAAAATAAATAATTCACACGGAGGATTCCTTGCGTCCATATGGGTGGACGTTTCGGCCCATTGCATGGGTAGATTCTTTCGTGATCTCTAGTGCGAGTCACACGCAGGGTTGTATGTTCATAGATCGCGGGCTCGACACGCGATATGATGACATGATCGTTCGGGATGGTTGAGGGCGACGGCTAATGCGATTCGGTAAAACGAGCGTCTGCTTTTTTGCGTCCATTTCACTATCGATGCCGCGCGAGTCGTGAAAAGGTGTGCGAACTTTGATTGGGAATGCCGGAAAAAGCTGAAGATACGAACAAAGAGAAACGAAGCAACGAGACAATCGACTTGGCATACGAACGAAATAAAAAAAGAAAAAAAAAACGGAATGGGTTGCTATTAAGGGAGAACGCGATTACGATCTTGATTGACATTTACATTGTTACCGTTTTCTCTTCTTGGACGAGGGGACCATAGAAACACGTATAAACGACAATAAAATTCATAAAACTGACTTTTACAAATTGCCCATTTTTAAAATTGGATAAAAAATAAATAAAATAAATAAAATAAATAAAATAAATAAAATAAATAAAATAAATAAAATAAATAAAATAAA
>JBAJMU010000005.1:14415081-14434490 GCA_037952995.1 Hyposoter didymator
TTTTTTTTTTTTTTTATCAGACTCGATCGTTACTCTTGGTCCCTGCGTACGTTCTCCACCGTATGCTGGAGAATGTGACGCCCCGAGGAGTCGTTACCACACCCTTTTATTCTTCCGATAGCTTTTTCGCATAAAAAGCTCGGGCTGTGCGTTTTGGCCCTTTTTTTTCGTCAATCTTGGGACGTCGGGGGTGAGATTTTTCTATCTGTCCCTACACACTTGTCGTCCGTATAGCAGCAAGTATATATACGCGAGCGACGTGAAATACGAGCAATCTCGCGCGCCTCTGGCTACTACCAAAGCGAGCAGAAAAACGCTAAACTCTTGCTCCGAGTCTCAATATATATTTCGACATAAATATAAACCTGTCGACGTAGATATGTCTTGAGTTTTCAGTTGCTTCGGGATTTTCACCACCGAGCGAGTCAATAAACGATTTTTCAACTATTTCTCGTCTTGCTCGTTTCTAGGGGAGCTTTCCCTCCTCCGCACGTAAGGTTTCTAAGCTTCTTTGCTTTCCTTGCAACTTGATCCTTTTACAACTCTCGTCGCGGCTCTTGAACGAGCGTTTTTCATTTTTAATCTTTTTACTCGACGAGATATCGAGAATTTTTGGAAACGCGAGTAAAAAGTCATTTCGCACGTGTCGATTACTCGGTCAGTAGATTTTTTATCATTTTTTTTCAAGGACCTTTTGCGTAAAAATGAAAATCTCGATTTAACGTCGAAAAGGATGAAATTTTTAGGGCGAACTTCGCTCCGCCAGAAAGTCCCAACCACGGACCAGCAACGTTCGATTTCATCTGTATATTTTTGTGTATAGATATAAAAGTGTTTCACGGGCTTCTGGTTCGCCGTCGAGGTCGTGCACAGCCGAACGACTCTCTCTTGTTCGTGCGACTGTCTGATCCGCAGCAGTCTCTCTGCCTCTCTCTGCCACGCTCTCTCTTTGCATCCCGTGCGACGATTCCTCCGTCTGTCTGGCTTGCCCTTCTGCTTTTCGTCCTCGCTGGGTTATTCGATAGCTGTATAATTACTCGAGCACACACACACACACTTCGAGACGATCGAGAGGAGAGAATATTTGAGAAAACGAGAACGAATTTATTTTATCGCGCCCGGAGCCTTATCTCGATGTACGAAATTCTCGAGAATTGGGTCGGTGTAATAAAACGATATGTATCCATTGACGTTTACGCACTTTCCTCCATTTTCACACACACGCGCGCACACCGAACGATAGCCTGGGGAATTTTTCGTTTTTTTTTGTTTTTTTTTGTTTTTTTTTTTTTTTTTTTTTAANAAGTTTCGACTTTGTACGCAATGAGTAAAACGTCAATTTCACGTTGGTAGCAATTTACGGGAATTTTTTGTGCTCCGAATCGTCATTCGTGTTTCTTCGTGTTCTGCACTCGGGGACTGCTCTCGTTCGTCGTATGCGATGCTTCTATATATACCGCCATTTGCATGTACGAGAGTTTCTTATCGAAGGTTTCTCTAACGTTCGCCACGCTCCCATAAAAATCGGTGGGATCCTTTGCTCTGTGGATATCGATATGTGCAGTGCGGGATCATCCGTGAAACACGTGATACTTATTTCCGGAATGAGTGTCAGAGGAAGAGGAAATGCATTAGGGAAACACGTGACGATGGACATTTTTTTTTTTACCGTGTGATTTTGTGTAATGATTCCAAAGATCTCCGGTCGCATAGACTAACCCTGATGCCCTTTCGCTATTCTCGTTTTTTTTTTATCGTTTTATCGCATTTTTCACTAATTTTTTGAGTTTGAACGGAATTCCCCCTCAGGCTCACGTGATTCTGCACTGTGGATATTATTTTGTTGGAAAATATCGATATTTTGTTCGATACGTTCGACTAAACGTTTTTTTGAATAATTCCAAAAATTGTGACATTGCAGCAAGAAATATTTTAGAAAGTCTCTTCGGACACAAATTTTTGTCGTTCCAATCGTAAATTTTGCTGAAAATTCCATTAGAAATCGAATAAACTGGCAAAATAACGAAAATTTTGAAAATTATCAAAAAATATTTAGTTTATCGTGTTCAACAAAATATCGACGATTTTTAACAACATTTTGTTTGAAAAAGATCGATATATCGTTCGATACGTTCGACTAAACGTTTTTTTTCTAATAATCCCAAAAATTGTGACATTGCAGCAAGAAATATTCTAGAAAGTCTCTTCGGACGCAAATTTTTGTCGTTTTAATCGTAAACTTTGCTGAAAATTCCATTAGAAATCGAATAAACTGTCAAAATAACGAAAATTTTGAAAATTATCAAAAAATATTTAGTTTATCGTGTTCAAAAAAATTTCGACGATTTTTAACCAAAATTTGTTTGAAAAAGATCGATATATCGTTCGATACGTTCGACTAAACGTTTTTTTTTTACTAATCCCAAAAATTGTAATTGTATTTGTTGTTTCAATCGTAAATTTTGCTGGAAATTCCATTAGAAACAAAAAATACTGTCAAAATAACGAAATTTTTGAAAATTATCAAAAAATATTTAGTTTATCGTTTTCAACAAAATATCGACGATTTTTAACAACATTTTATTTCCACTGGATGTACTCGGTGTACTCAAAAGTTGCTGGATGAGTTTGTTCCTGCATGGATGGATATTTGTCCATCAACTTTTGCTCCCTGATCCATGGTACACGAGAGCATGATATATTTGCGGATGTTATGTCTACGTTCGTGCCATTACCGACCAGCAAATATATCTGCAATAAAGTACATCAGCCATGAGATATATTTATGTAGATGGAAACGTAGGGCGATACATATGTGTAAATATATTAAGGTCAACCAGGTGCGATGCGTTATCGAACGATCGTTTGGCTTATATCACACATTTCATTCGTCCCCTCTTCACCAACGCGTCTTTCTCGAAAGCAACTCTTTCCCTCATCAACGAGAACGATCTGTCTGTGTTGGAGCTTTTTATTTTATTTTTTTTCCATGTGCACTCGATATTTTTCCATGTCAACACAATTGGACGAGAAAACAACGTAAAAACTTTAAAGTAGAAAAAAAAAATGAAAACTCTGAACTCTACGAATCTTTGGTCGCTTTGGAACTTTCTCTGACTCGGCGTCTTCGTTCGGTAAATTTTAAACTTTTGCTTTTCGTATAAATCTCTTCTCGAACGTCGTTTGACTTTCCACAACTTTTTTGTATCTTATCAGCGAGTTGTCGCTGCCCATCGATCTTTTCTAATGACCGAGTAATTTAGTAATTAACGCGCCTCGGGGCTTTTCGTAAATTCGTTCCGAATGTCAACGAATTCGAGAAAAAAATTCAAAAATTTTAATTTTTTGATTAAAAAATCCGATTTAATGAAAAATTCATTTTCCCATTAAAATAATGGAAAAGCAATGAAACTTTTGTGAAAAATGGTTACGTTTCCATTGATTTTGACGTTTCAACACGCGAGTTGAGTTTCCTGGAGAGCAGAGATAGAAAAAGAAGCCGCACGCACTAACGTCGCGCGCGCCAACTCGTAATCCGATCGTAGGAACGTAGCCTTGTTCGTAACCGCGATTCAACTCGTGCGCAGCGCGGCCTATGATCCAATCGCATCCTATAACTCGTGTATATATATGTCAATGATTTTACATATATGTTTGTTGTGTGTGGGTGTGTGGAGAAACGTGTGTACACGTGAAGGTATAAATCTCGTCCGGATGTGGGTAGAGCGACGGCCGTAAGGCAGTGACGATGACGGAAGGCCGCGAGCCGCGCGGTGCTAGTAGTAACTGCGAGTACAGACTAGACACAGGGCCAGAGGCTGATCGTTCAGTGACACTGCCAGAGAAATACTACGATGTTTGGTAAAAGCCACGGCCGTGAACGGAAAGATGACTGCCAAACACGACTTCCCGTATTTTGGACGATTCATTGCCCACTTTTCGACATTTATGTACGCGGCGTCGACAAAGTCATGGAAACGGCGATGGGGCGTCAGGGACGTGGTGATTTTGTGATGGGATAGAAAAGATGCGGAAATGGTTGACGTTGATTCTGATTTTGGAGGAGTTGTAGTGATCCAGGGATGTTTAAATTTTGATTTTCATCTCCTGGGGTCTGAATGACCCCAATTTTGAAAGATTCGTATCTTCGGTAAAAATTAACGAAGAGGCTTCTCCTTGGGCTCGTTCTTTTCGTTTTTTCATGCAGAATCACGTGAGCCTGGAGGAATTTTGCTTAGAGTTGAAAAATTAATGAAAAACTCGGTGAAACGATAAAATGGAAAATTCAGTAAAAAGTTATAAATTACGTCAATTTTGAAAAATTCATATCTCCGGTAAAATTCAACGAAAAGGCTTCTCCTTGGGCTCGTTCTTTTCGTTTTTTCATGCAGAATCACGTGAGTCTGGAGGAATTTTGCTTAGAGTCGAAAAATTAGTCGAAAATTCGGTGAAACGATAAAATGGAAAATTCAGTAAAAAGTTATAAATTACGCCAATTTTTAAAAATTCATATCTCCGGTAAAATTTAACGAAAAGGCTTCTCCTTGGGCTCGTTCTTTTCGTTTTTTAATGCAGAATCACGTGAGCCTGGAGGAATTTTGCTTAAAGTCGAAAAATTACTCAAAAATGCGGTAAAACGATAAAAAAACGAGAGAACGAAAGGAGCGAGGGATTTTGAGTCGCCTGGGGTCGTTTCGACCCCGGGATACTGTTCTAGGGTCGAGACTCGACCCTAGAACTCGAGATTACGATTTTACGGAAATTGAGAGCGATTAACTGTAATCGAGTGAAAAGTAAGATGGAAATAAATGAATAAACCTCCTGGTGAGATAAGAAGAAAAAAAAATGGTATTCAAAGGCCGTCTGTTGATAAGCAAAAAAAAAATTGCCGGAAAAAGAGTTACAAGCGTCTTGGAAAAAAAAAAAAATATAACGACGACGAAGCCACTATAGAAATGAATGGAATTATATTGAAAAGCGTGATAACGTGTTGAGAATCATCGAGGATTACGTTAATTACTACACTCGACTAATAAACGATAAAAAATTAATTACGAAATTGAGGCTGAGATTTTAGATTTTTCGTCAAAACGATCGAGAGACACAGAGAAACGTTCGTTTTTTATTAAAGGCGAGACTTCATTATTTTTTAAACGACTGACGGATCTTTATCTACTAGTATTTTCTTCGTTCCTCATCAACTCGGATCCACCTACGTCCGCTCTATATGTAGCACACGCGGAATGTTTGTCTTTCGCTAAAGCTACTCACGTCATTAAATTCGTTTCAATATCCAGTGTGCAATTTTTTTTTTCTTTTTTTATGTTTTGGTCGATATTGACTCTTTGTTTACTGTGAGTCGTTGCCTGACTATTTTTTCATGCGAAAAATCGACATTTTTCAAATCCGGAATTTTTATCTATTAGAAAAAATTTTTATTTCCACTTGATCCACTTTTCTGACATTTTTTTTTTTTCATCCTTTTGAATCCTTGTGGATTTTTTTTTCACGATTTCGCAGTATGGACAATTGACTGTCGATGAGAAAATGTACAAACGCCATGAGACTGACAGGCGTTTGTTGTGGGATTCATTTCTCGCGTGTGGCGAAAGTTTGTCCGTTCAAAAAGCGAGGCTCGCCTTTTTCTACTTGAAGTAGAAAATGCTCTGCGTCTCAATAGACTTTGGAATTGAATGTTTGTGCAGGGAGGAACGTCGATAAGTACGAGAAAATGCAAGAGAGAGAGACCGTGAGAGATAATGAGAGGAAAAAGGTTTAGAAAGCCCAATCCACTTGGTTGGTGTGTTTACATTCTTTAAAGGGGAGCATACTCGTTGGACAAGAGTCTGCTGCAGTCGTCTGCTGTCTGGGTCGAAATTTGATACTTTTTTCAAGAATTATAACTCTAAAGTCTACAGTTCCGAGGCATCAATTGGATTTATGTTCCACGACGAGGAAACATAGACTGTAATTGCTCAAAGTTGGTTAATGAGCCAAGAGATCGATAGGCGTGGGTGGTGCCGAATGGAATGCTAAAAACTCATGAGAATGCATTCCTTAATGACTCGTAAGGTCGGTTCGTATTAGCACGAGTAAATAGACCGTCAGCTCGTGCGACACCAACGCATGAAATATCGCGACGTTTCAAACACGCGAATCGATCGAAAAAGCTCGTTTTTCGTTTTTTTTTTTAAATGACACTCCACGCAATGTTTTTTTTTAATTCTGAACATTTGTTCGTCAAAGTTTCATAGATTCTTTCGGAATCTACGAAATTCACAAGACAATATTTCGGTCCCAGAGTTTGCACTTTTGCCGAAGCAGCGCTCGCGCTCTTTTCTCGCGATAGACGCCGATGCACAAGTAGAACAGTCTAGTGTGTGGTCAGACAAACGCGACAAGAACACGGCCAGTAGATTATTGTGTTTTGGGTTTGTTTTCGGGTCGTTTTGACGCGAGGAGCCCGCGAAATGGTCACACGTGTGACCCGAACCGCGGTAGCGACACAACTGAACCCATTCCCAATCCTCCACCGCGTTTCAACCCCCTCCGCCCCCGCCGGCTTCCCGTCAACCGAACTCTGTCTCGAGCTCTCTTTCTCTCTTATCCTTCGCGCCTCCCTCGTTCTCTCTCTCTCTCTCTCTCTCTCTTGGTCGCCACGACACCCATGAGACCCGCTGCTGTCTCTCTCGCAATTCTCCTTTCCCGCTCGATTCTTCTCGTTCTTTCGCATTCTCCATCCTCGCTAAGCTAACAACCCACCGTTCTGTCATTTTTCTCTCGTATTCCTCTCCAATCTCGCTTCTCATTATTTCATCAGAAAGCTCGCGTTTTTTCTTCACTCTGTCGATTCCTCTTTGCTCTTCTTCTTGTCTCTTTCTACTACGAACCTCTGGCACACACGTTATACTTTTCCTCCTCCGGATCACGAGAAAACTCTCGATCTCCTCTATCTCTTGCTTATGTTTTTTTTCTTGTTTCTCTTTCTGAGACGTTTTTTTCTTTCTCTTTCCCGCGTTGACGTACGGCCGCCAATTGATCGGCATTTATTTATTTTACGAAGTTGTCATACATACCTGAGAGTGCTGGCTCATAATAAATGCAGGTCAGTAGAATAAATTGTGAATTTGTTTTGTAAAATATATTTTAATAATAATTGATAATTAATTATTAATAAATAATGATAAAAATATTCGGTGTGGCGGTGAATTTTTTTTTCCTCCCAGTTTTCAATGTCAATGCTCTTGGAATGTACCACAGAAGGGAAAATTATATCTAGAAAAAATGTCCCGATGTGTGTGGGTGTGTATGTTCTGGGACTGCAAAATTCAAACTTTTATAACTCGAGAACGGTTCGAGCTACAGGGCTCCCGTTTTGCACAGACGTTGATCTAGACAAGCTCTTCGTTCTCTGATAATTTTGTTGCGATTGCTAGAAAAATACGAANTTTTGAAATTTTCAAAAAAGTCTGTCGACGCTCTAACTTTCGCAAATTTAAAGATTCATTACTAATTTTTTTTTTATACATAGAGTATCATAATATGAACGTTGATATTGAATTTGAAAAATATCGGGTGAATGGTTGAATTTTTATGATTTTTCGAATTTTCCAAAAATCTGAGTTTTTTGAAAAATCGTCCAAGCGCTCTAATTTCTGCAAATTTTGCACAGATGTTAATCTATACGAGCTCTTCGTTCTCTGATAATTTTGTTGCAATTGCTAGAAAAATACGAATTCTACGGAATTTTGAAATTTTCCAAAAAGTCTGTCGACGCTCTAACTTTCGCAAATTTAAAGATTCATTACTAATTTTTTTTTTATACATAGAGCATCATAATATGAACGTTGACATTGAATTTGGAAAATATCGGTTGAACGGTTGAAATTTAATAATTTTTCGAATTTTGCGAAATTCTGAGTTTTTTGAAAAATCGTCCAATTGCTTCAATTTTTGCAATTTTTCTACGATATTGTGTACGAGTCTTCTCTCTTTCTTCATCTTCACCTCCTGTCGTTATTATTAATTTTTTTTCTATAGAACCGAAAAAAAAATACGTCGATAACTTGAAAAAAAGTCGCGCCAAGCGATCAATATAAATGGCTGTTCATGTTTTTGGCGCTCGTTATAATTTAGTGAGCAGAATCCATTGATTTTCGCAGGTGTGCCATTGACAATTTGGCCTGCTCCCCTGTAACACGGAGCTCCGCAGCTATTATCCAAGAGGAGGAGGAGGAGGAAAAGTTAAAGAGCGGTGCGGGTGGTTGGAGAAGCGTCGATCGAACAATATTCCTTCCTCTCACACCCGAACGAGCAAGCTTAACGTTTTCGTTTTATTTTTATAGAGTTTCTTTTTGATCCTCGCGTCTCCAATTCCTTTCACCCCATCACCTCTCTCCGGCTCTTGGCCAGATAACAGTGCGGTTATCACAGTGAACGATGTAAAAAGAAAAAAAGAACAAAAAAAAGATAAAAAAGAGAGTGAGAAAAATATCCTCTCGACCGATTTGCCGGATACGCGTTACGTGAGAAAATAAAACAGCGAGAAAACCTCCCTCCAGCAAACTTTCCACCGACAGACCACCGTACGATGTAGTACACATGTGTACGTGCTGGTATAGGGAGGAGAATACAAAACGCAAAGCCACAAACGTCGTCGATCTATTTTTTTATTTTTTATTTTTTTTTCTTTATTTTTTTTATTTTTTTATTTTTTTTTTTGTAGAGAGACAAGAAATTGAGACGAAGACCCACGAGGATCTGAGAAATCGTACGAAGCCAATTAGGCCAAGCGTGACAAAAGCTTTNAAAAAAAAAAAAAAAAAACAGAAATTTCCTCATGCCGGAGAGAAAATAAAATTAGATGAAAAGCTTCGGATAGAAAAACCGATTAACGTGAATGTTTATACGAAGATCGTGCGGAAAGATCGCTCGTCAAAAGTTTCGCAGGGTTTGGAAACAACGAGCAACTACGGAGTCGTTTTCACACAACAGATTAAAACTGTGCGAGCTCTCCCATGAGGATTCCCATAGCTCTGCCCCTCGCTTTGTCATTTTCCAACAAAAAGTATCCATTTGGAAAAATTTACAGAATAATTTACAGACACCAGACAGGTACGGGAAAAGGGAGGGTGGCGATTTGTGCGGCGCCAGAATGCGGATAATAATTAGAAAGTGACCGCGTAGAGAGCCCATAAGACGAAATGTGCAAAAACATTTAATGAGCCACCCCCGCGACGACCCAACGCACAGGAAACTCCAAGGAACATGCTCGACGATTACGAGGAGAAAAGGCCACGAAATCGAAAATCTGAAAATTTTCTATCGATCGTGTTTACCATCCTGTTGGTCGTGACAACAAAAGAATGTCTTGGAATATGCTGCAAATGTGACTCGCTCAGTTTCGCGTTGGTGGATAGAGTTGAGGGTAATAAAATTAAAAGGAGCGTGTTAAGTCTTCTAGCAATTGAAACGTCTTTTCCTATCGTCGCGATGGATCGACTGGCTCCAATCAATTATTATCTCATCTCCGGTGCTTTGGAGAAAAGTACAGTTGAATTTAAGGAGCAGACTGCTAATGAAATTTCGTTAAAAATCGTCGATATTTTGTTGAAAACGATAAACTAAATATTTTTTGATAATTTTCGAAATTTTCGTTATTTTGGCAGGTTTTTTGGTTTCTAATGGAATTTTCAGCAAAATTTACGATTGGAACGACTAAAATTTGTGTCCGAAGAGACTTTCTAGAATATTTCTTGCTGCAATGACACAATTTTTGGGATTATTCGAAAAAAAACGTTTAGTCGAACGTATCGAACGATATATCGATCTTTTTCAAACAAAATTTCGTTAAAAATCGTCGATATTTTGTTGAAAACGTTAAACTAAATATTTATAGATAATTTTCAAAATTTTCGTTATATTGGCAGAATTTTTGGTTTGTAATGAAATTTTCAGCAAAATTTACGATTGGAAGGACAGAAATTTGTGTCCGAAGAGACTTTCTAGAATATTTCTTGCTGCAATGACACAATTTTTGGGATTATTCGAAAAAAAACGTTTAGTCGAACGTATCGAACGATATATCGATCTTTTTCAAACAAAATTTCGTTAAAAATCGTCGATATTTTGTTGAAAACGTTAAACTAAATATTTTTAGATAATTTTCAAAATTTTCGTTGTTTTGACAGTATTTTTGGTTCCTAATGGAATTTCCAGCAAAATTTACGATTGAAACAACAAATACAATTACAATTTTTGGGATTATTGAAAAAAAAAACGTTTAGCCGAACGTATCGAACAAAATATCGATCGTTTTCAACAAAATTTCGTTAAAAATTGTCGATATTTTGTTGAATTTATTTTTCTATAATTTCAAAATTTCCATTTTCGAAATTTCGGTTTCGATTTTCGAAAATCTCGGAATAACGTGTTTCCTAAAGAAAAACATAAAAAAATATTGTCACAATTTGTTTTTTTTTAGCAACTTTTTTGAGTTTTCATTTATCCATCCAAGCCCCGCGTAATTCTCAGGCTCATCCTGTCGGTGTCGTTTTTGTTGGAATAAATAATAAAGGAAGCAAATGCGGCGAAGAACTCATTAAACAAATTGATTCGATGTGTCACATAATTTCCATTATGAAATATTTATTTTCGTGCACGCGAAAACGCGTCGTCTTCGAAGTATATCAACGTTTAACATTTATTATGGATGAAATGGCATGAACGGTGTTAACTTGGCTGCTCTGGATATGTACATCTTCGCAACTATGCATTACCCGACCGGAACAATAATATTGGCGATAAGGCGTGGACGGCGTGGACAACCGACGCCTCGGCATAATAAAATCCCCCTATCTAGAGCACGAGGAACACTATAATAGATAAAGAGCAAGGGTCGCGTAGCTTTCGCATGACATAATGCGCGCCTTCTTTTTTTTTTCTTTTTTTTTCTTTTTTTTTCTTTTTTTTTTTTTTTACTTGTGCTTTACGATTACGCGTTTTAATTGGATGGTACATAATGCACGTGTTATGCGGCATTCATCCACAGCAGGAGGTGTTTTATTCGACTGTGAAAACTTGATTATCTTGCGAGTTATCGCGCGGATACAAAGTCAAGCGCTCCAGCAAATGAAATTCCGTTTTGTTCGTGTATTTTTCTTCCCTGCACGATGGCCTCCCGCGGAGGTCTCGATATTTTGTTTTTGCGTGAGAAATTTAAGGATCTACGTTTAGATCTAAATTCTGTGGCTTTTCTCCCTTCGTTTTCCCGTTTTTTATCGTTTTAACGCATTTTTTAGTAATTTTTTGGGTTTAAGCAAAATTGACCCAGGATCACGTGATTCTGTATTGAAAAACGAAAAGAATGAGCCCAGGGAGAAGCCTTTTCGTTGAATTTTAACGGAGATATGAATTTTTCAAAATGGACGTCATTTATAACGTTTACTGAATTTTCCATTTTATCTTTTCAACAAATTTTTTATTACTTTTTCGACTTTGAGCAAAATTCCTCCAGGCTCACGTGATTTTGCATTAAAAACCGAAAAGAACGAGCCCAGGGAGAAGCCTTTTCGTTGAATTTTGACGGAGATATGAATTTTTCAAAATTGGCGTCATTTATAACTTTTTACTGAATTTCCATTTTATCGTTTCACCGACTTTTTGACTGATTTTTCGACTTTAAGCAAAATTCCTCCAGGTTCACGTGATTCTGCATTAAAAAACGAAATGAATGAGCCCAAGGAGAAGCTTGTTCGTTAAATTTTACCGGAGATATGAATTTTTCAAAATTGGGGTCATTTATAACTTTTTACAGAATTTTCCATTTTATCTTTTCACCGAATTTTTGACTAATTTTTCGACTTTAAGAAAAATTCCTCCAGGCTCACGTGATTCTGCATTAAAAAACGAAATGAATGAGCCCAAGGAGAAGATTGTTCGTTAAATTTTACCGGAGATATGAATTTTTCAAAATTGGGGTCATTTTGACCCCAGGTTTCGAATTTTCGTATTGGAAATATTTCATAGCATTAAAAAAAATGTTCACAGGCTTCCGTAGATTTTCAAGTATGCTTTCCAAATATTAAATAGTTAACGAGTCGCGTTAGCGACTCGTTAACGCGTAAAGCTCGTAAGAGCCTTGCCACACTTTTACAAACGTGAATATTACTTTCCCATAAATCCGAATAAAAATTTCCCTAGCCTCACTCCTCGTGCCTGCAGTGAAAGGGTTCTTTTTCTTTCTAAAACGCTTTTCCCTTCGACCAGGAAAAAAAATCATGCGTTTTCGTTCAAAATGAAAATTTTAATTTTTTTTTATTTAATTTTTCAGTCAAAGCGACGTTTAGTCACACTAAATGAAACTTCAAAGTTGTGAGGTATACTTGCGAGACTTTTGAAAAGGAATAATGAAGAGGCACGTCGTCGTTGGTGGTGGAAACTCACCTGAAACAGAGAAAAGAAAGAGAGAGAGTTAGACGAACATGTGAAAAGACTTTTCGAGCTTGTTGCGTAACAACTGTGCGTATGTATTTACGAGAACGATATTCTTCCAGCTGTAAGAGCAGGAACAGTGAATTTGAACAATCTAATTGGCTCGATGTTAAGCGAATTCATTAAGTCGCAACGTCTGGGTGGCGAGGTTTATCGTTTATTCAATTTTCTATCTCAGCAAGTCTCTGCGGAACCTCGAGACTGACAGTGAGTCGAGCACGAGAGACAGGCTCGGAAAATCTCGAAAAATAAAAATCCCTGTACGACGCTGCGTAAAAAGCAAAGGAGTGAAGAAAATGACAAAAAAGGTAAAAGCTCACCTTTCATGTTGCATTCACCAATCAAGTTTTCAGTTTCCCTCAAACATGCTCGACGAAACGGTGTATCTCGAGAAAAGCATTCGTTCCAATCTCCATATTTTTATGACGAGTCTTCGAGCAGTGAAGTGTTAAAAAAAAAAAAAAAATTAAACTCACGAGATTTTTTATGCAAAAAATAAATAAAAAAATAAAAATATAAAAATTGGCATGAAAATATTTTGCTTTTCTCTAGATATATCGTTGCATCGACCATTTTTAAGGAAAACTGAAAAACCAGGTGAAATTCCATTCCAATTCCATTTAATTCTGTTCGATTCCATAAAATATTCAAAAATGAAAAAAAATTTGAATTCATTGTTTTTTTAATGCTTCAGAAAAATTCTTCGAGACACAACGACAAAGGATTTTTATTCCCAGTTCTGGTGGATGAACTAGAATTAACTCTAACGAATTAAAAGAAAAAAAAAAAAATAATAATTAAAATATGAAAATTGGCATGAATATATTTTGCTTTTCTCTAGATATATCATTGCATCGACCATGTTTAAGAAAAACTGAAAAGCCACATGAAATTCTGTTCGATTCCATTGAATGTGTAAAAATGAAAAAAAAATTTGATGAATTTTTTTTTTTTTTTTTTTTTTNTTTTTTTTTTTAATGCTTGAGAAAAATTCTTCAAGACACAACGACGAAGGATTTTTATTCCCAGTTCTGGTGGACGAACTAGAACTTACTCTAAACTGTGAAAATCGAGAGATCTGTACTTGGGAGCTGTATAATATGATGGTGTACACTTGAAACTTTGGAATTTGTCTCTGCCCTAATTCTCGTCATCCCTCGTCCCCAGAGAGGTATACATTACATGCTTGCCTGGACTTGTCTTGATTTGAAAGCGCTCGGAAATCCTAGAGTACACGAGTCGGAAGAATAAACCTTAGGAGGTACGCCATGGCTTTGCCATTTGGCTTCCATGTGGCTACTGGGCAAGTCTTTGGCTTCGCAGGGTGTAGTAGCAAGTATACTTGGGAATGGTTTGGCACAAGATAAACTGCGAGCCTAGTCTGGCTTCTCTTGGGCTCTGCAAACGCTTTCATAAAATTTCTACACACCGGCAAAGACATTGTGATTCGATATTTATCATCAAATTTCATAATTATAATTAGGATCCCGTTGATATTTATATTAATTAATATTTGTTAATATTAATATTAATTAATTTTAATATAAATAAATATAAATATTAATATTAATATCAATTAATATTAAAATTAATTAATAATAAAATTAATTAATATTAATATTAATGAATATAAATATTAATTAATTATAATATAAATAAATATAAATATTAATTAATTTTAATATAAATAAATATGAATATTAATCAATTTTAATATAAATAAATAAAAATATTAATTAATTTTAATTTAAATAAATAAAAATANGCTTCATTGGCGTCATAAATATCTCTTTACGATCGGCCAAGATATACATCATTGTTTATACGAAGGTCAGCTGCGCGCCACCGCGGAATCCCTCACATTGCTCCGACGCGACCATCTACCCCCTTCCATCCTTATAAATATTAATTTTTGGTCCAGAAAAAAAAACTCGAACGAAATACCGTTCAGCCAATCACTACGTGCTCCGTTAAGAAAATCCCAATAGTTTTTGCAACGAGACGCAAAATCTAAAGTCCCCAATCGACAACAACGATGCTGAATGAAAAAATCACGACACACGTGGCTCTTTGATTTTTATAGAAAATCCAAAGAATCCCAAGCGTTCGAATTTCACGATAAAAAAAAATTTCACGTGTGTGTAGGACATGCGCTGATTGATCTCGTTCGCAAAGCTTCTCATAAGACGACGTAGGTGTGCCAATAAGAAAGCAGGAGATGAGAAATCGTTTGGATTCACAGCGAAACGGAACTGGTGAAGAATTCTGTTATGATCGGGGTGACGATATGGCCTTCCCGTTCGTCACATAACTCACGTCCCAGTGCAGTACAGAATTTATGCTTGTGGTCATTCCCAATACGCCTCAGGGACTCGGTAAAAGTCGAAGGAACGTGCATACCGAAGAGAAATGAAAAAAAAGGACATAATCAAATTTTTCAATGTACGAGGCTCATTAATAACGAATTGGCGAGTTTTTTAAATGAATCTTTTTTTTTTTTTTATTACGTTGTATTTTCTTGATCCAAATTCTTGAACTTTGCAAATTTGTTTAAATAAAAAACGAGGAAAGTCGAATTTTCAAAATTTTCACTACAAAATTGTATTTGTGCCCTTTTCACGGAAAAACTACTGAACCAATTTTGATGAATCTTCCAGAGGAATAAAGCNAGAAAAAAAAAAACTCGGACGAAATACCGTTCAGCCAATCACTACGTGCTCCGTTAAGAAAATCTCAATAGTTTTTGCAACGAGACGCAAAATCTAAAGTCCCGAATCGACAACAACGAAGCTGAATGAAAAAATCACGACACACGTGGCTCTTTGATTTTTATAGAAAATCCAAACAATCCCAAACGTTCGAATTTCACAATAAAAAAAATTTCACGTGTGTGTAGGACACGCGCTGATTGATCTCGTTCGCAAAGCTTCTCATAAGACGACGTAGGTGTGCCAATGAGAAAGCAGGAGATGAGAAATCGTTTGGATTCACAGCGAAACGGAACTGGTGAAGAATTCTGTTATGATCGGGGTGACGATATGGCCTTCCCATTCGTCACATAACTCACGTCCCAGTGCAGTACAGAATTTATGCTTGTGGTCATTCCCGATACGCCTCAGGGACTCGGTAAAAGTCGAAGGAACGTGCAAACCGAAAAGAAATGAAAAAAAAAGGAAATAATTAAATTTTTCAATGTACGAGGCTCATTGATGACGAATTGGCGAGTTTTTTAAACGAATCTCTATTTTTTTATTGCGTTGTATTTTCTTGATCCAAATCCTTGAACTCTGCAAATTTATTAAAATCAAAAACAAGGAAAGTCGAATTTTCAAAATTTTCACTACAAAATTGTATTTGTGCCCTTTTCACGCAAAAACTACTGAACCAATTTTGATGAATCTTCCAGAGGAATAAAGCTCATGAATCAGAATATAGTTTTGAGGCTCCATTTATTTTTTTTCAATTTTTTTGGGACCCCGAACCAAAAATCACATTTTTTGTCACGTTTTCACATTTTCAAATTTCACGAGCAACTTAAAACTGATAATAAATGAAAAATCACCATTTATCAATTGGAAGATGATTCGAAAACGAAAGCAGCAGCTGGAGTGTCAGTTTGTAAAAAAAAAAGAAAGTTATATTGATTTTTGTAAAATCGAAATTTGAAGATTTTGAAAAAAAAAAAATTTCAGCAACGATTGCCGATGGAATTCCGATCGAAATGATTCTCTTCGTCGTTTCCAAGTCTTTCCCATGGTCAGGAAATCAAAATCACCATAAAAAACGTTCATCGAAAGTTTCCAATTACCGAAGTTCGTCAACAAGCGTTTGTGAAAATAATTTCATTTTTGTTTCGATCTTGAAATGGGGACATTTATGCTCGCGAGACTAAAGTTATGCCCGCGAGATTTTGGGGCTTATATCGACAAAGAAAATGATAGATTCTTATCGCGCCGAACGCGATACTTATAAACAAGTTCGGGGATAAGGAGGTTATCTTTACGTTGATCTTCGCAGGTTCTCAGGACACGCCTGCAACGCCCTGCTGCTGGTTGGGTATTTTCTCTTCGATATATTTCATTCCGACGTCGAAACTTTAATCGTGACCGTGTAAAGGGTAATGATACGTTAAAAAGAACATGGAAAATTTCGATCATTCTGCGTATATACACGTTTATGTTGTACGGGCGCAATTTTAATGCGCGCTCGTTATTATCATAACACGCGTTCGTTTCACCGAGTCCCATGTTACGTGCAATAAATACACGTGCATTATTATGCACTTAACGAATAATGTATTACTTCGATAATATACGTGAAGCACAAGTTTATTAATTTACATAGTGCGCGGATGGAGGCTTGCTGCAAGAATTATAGCGAGCATGAGTTGATGGAAGAGCAGGTAGAGCAATAATGATCTTTGGGAAGATGCTGTGTCGTGGAGAGATGAATTGTCTCGGAGTAAAAATTTTTGATGATTTTGCTGTATGGGATGCTGAAATTTTTTTTTTTCTAGTTTTCAATGTCGATGTGCTTAAAATTTACCGAAATATTGAAAAATCATTTCTAGAAAAAATGTCCGGATGTGTGGGTGTGTGTGTGTTCTGGGACTGCAAAATTCAAACTTTTATAACTCGAGAACGGTTCGAGCTACAGGGCTCCCGTTTTGCACAGACGTTGATCTAGACAAGCTCTTCGTTCTCTGATAATTTTGTTGCAATTGCTAGAAAAATACGAATTCTAGGGGATTTTGAAATTTTTGAAAAAAGCTGTCGACGCTCTAACTTTCGCAAATTTAAAGATTTATTACTAATTTTTTTTTTATACATAGAGTATCGTAATAGGAAGGTTGGTACTGAATTTGGAAAATCTCGGTTGACCGGTTGAATTTTTATGATTTTTCGAATTTTACGAAAATCTGAGTTTTTTGAAAAATCGTCCAACCGCTCTAATTTTTGCAAATTTTGTAAGATGTTAATCTATACGAGCTCTTCGTTCTCTGATAATTTTGTTGCAATCGCTAGAAAAATACGAATTCTAGGGGATTTTGAAATTTTCAAAAAAAGGCTGTCGACGCTCTAACTTTCGCAAATTTAAAGATTCATTACTAATTTTTTTTTTATACATAGAGTATCGTAATAGGAAGGTTGGTATTGAATTTGGAAAATTTCGGCTGAACGGTTTGAATTTTATGATTTTTCGAATTTTGCGAAAAGTTTTTTGAAAAATCGTCGATTTTTTATTAGCAATTTGACAACTTATTTGTACGAGATTTGTGAGTTGACTCTCTGCTGCTTTGCTGCTCCCCCCGCACTGCCCTCTTTCTCTCACGCTCTCTTCCGCCGGTGCATCTACAGAAATATAGTATGCAGTCTCCTGCATATCGCCTACGTCACTGCCTGCGGCCATTGTGACGCCAGACTCCTTTGTTATGACGGTGCTGCATAGAATGTGACGCGCTTTCAAATGAATTCCATAATTCATATTCGATCGATTCCAAATAGGAAGAACGTCCGCATCTCTATCGTTACACTGATCCTCATTCAGAGGCGCGATGATGATCCATCGGACTACGTGAACTGTGAACATTATGTCGAATGTCATTGTCTCCCAGAGAGAGAGAGAGAGACGAGTTCCTAATTATCCAGAAAAAAAATACAACACCTTTTTTTTTTATCTATTCCGATAAACTTGGGTCTAAATGACCCCAATTTTTAAAAATTCATATCTCCGGTAAAATTTAACGAAAAAGCTTCTCCTTGGGCTCATTCTTTTCGTTTTTTAATGCAGAATCACTTGATCCTGGAGGAATTTTGCTTGAAGTCGAGAAATTAGTCAAAAATTCGGTGAAACGATAAAATGGAAAATTCAGTAAAAAGTTATAAATTACGCCAATTTTGAAAAATTCATATCTCCGGTAAAATTTAACGAAAAAGCTTCTCCTTGGGCTCATTCTTTTCGTTTTTTAATGCAGGATCACTTGATCCTGGAGGAATTTTGCTTATAGTCGAAAAATTAGTCAAAAATTCGGTGAAACGATAAAATGGAAAATTCAGTAAAAAGTTATGAATGACGCCAATTTTGAAAAATTCATATCTCCGGTAAAATTTAACGAAAAAGCTTCTCCTTGGGGTCGTTCTTTTCGTTTTTTAATGCAGAATCACGTGCGCCTGGAGGAATTTTGCTTAAAGTCGAAAAATTAGTCAAAAATTCGATGAAACGACAAAATGGAAAATTCAGTAAAAAGTTATGAATGACGCCAATTTTGAAAAATTCATATCTCCGTTAAAATTTAACGAAAAAGCTTCTCCTTGGGCTCATTCTTTTCGTTTTTTAATGCAGAATCACGTGAGCTTGGGGCAATTTTGCTTAAAGTCGAAAAATCAGTCCAAAATGCGGTAAAACGATAAAAAACGGGAGAACGAAGGGAAAAAGATTCAAAGTCGATTAAAAAACATCGAAACAGAATTGATTTCCACAATAATGTCCATGGCAGGATACCCTTAATATAGTTTGCTACCTTATCGTCACAGTAAGTGCAAAATAGTGATAAATATTTTCAAGATTCACTTCACTAACAGGCGCTGTTTGTTGTTCGACGATCGTTTCAGTCGTTTTCTGCTTTATCCACATCCCCTTGTGCAGTGGGGCTAGATTTCTACTTTATTTCCACCATCGAATTGTTCACCTCAAACTTTCCTTTGCAATACCGAATTTCCCACGTTCCCAAGAAAAAAAAATTCCCTTCGTTAAGCACGTCTTCGTAATCTGAGGCAATGCAAAGAAATTTCCGCACAAAAGTTGGAAAATTTATAATTGTTTCGCTTTTAGGTCGATGCAAACAGTTGAAGGTGTGGCGTGTGAATTTCAATCGATAGTTTAAATCCTCCGGGTTACATAAACGTTCGTAACAACAC
>JBAJMU010000005.1:14434529-14442029 GCA_037952995.1 Hyposoter didymator
AGAACGAGCGTTTGGATCCAATGGCAGAGAATTTCTTTAGCTGTTTTTCGAGTTTGGGCTCTCGTAGTGACTAGAGTATGATCCAACGTTGTGGCACAAAAGTTTTTTCTCAAAGACTCGGCAGCAAAAAAATTGTGTGAGAAAATTTGGAGGGAATTTGTAATTGAAACTATTTTTCCGAGTCTTTCTGTTCGAAGAGCGACGAGACACTAAATCTTCCGCGCAGAAATAATGGAAACAGCGAAATTTGCAGTTTCGTATTTTTAACTTTTGGTCTCTGGAGCTGAGAAGATTTGAGGCCGTCGAGTGTATGAATATCTCGATACAGTGAGGTCAATATGACCCACGAGGATGGAAACATTGCCACGGGAGTGGTTATGAGTGATTGGGTGAGATATCGATCGTCGTCTCTCTCTTTGTCTCGATAAGGCTGAACGATATTTGTCGCAAGAAGAACCCGCACTCTTGCAAGACTTGAGAGTTCGGTTTTTGGCTTGTAAGCATAGAGCACACGGTGTGCAGCACGTGGAGAAAAAAGTCGAATTCGCATCTTAAGGGTCGGAATAAAAAATGATAAAAAAATCTGAAAATTTTGTACATTTTTGTACAAAGTATTTAAGAGTTCGTGTAAAAATTTCACGACGATTAGGAAGCTCGTTATTAAAAAATTACCATTTTGTTAAAAACAATTATTTAAACAAATACAAAAAATATTTATCAATAAATTTTGTTTCATTTCTGTTGCTTTCGGGATATCGTAGATGTTTAAAAATTGAGGGGTCGAAAAAGAAACTTATCGCAAAGTTATACGAGTTTCCATGAGACTTCGTTTGACTGCATTTAATTAATAAATGTTAATTGTTCAATAACGAGCTTACTAATCGCCCTGAAATTTTGACAGCTGGTTATTAAAAAAATTACCATTTTGTTTTAAACAATTATTTAAACAAATACAAAAAATATTTATCAATAAATTTCGTTTCGTTTCCGTTGCTCTCGGGATATCGTAGATGTTTAAAAATTGAGGGGTCGAAAAAGAAACTTATCGCAAAGTTATACCAGTTTCCATGAGACTCCGTTTGACTGCGTTTAATTAATAAATGTTAATTGTTCAATAACGAGCTTTCTAATCGCCCTGGAATTTTGACAGCTCGTTATTAAAAAATTACCATTTTGTCAGAAACAATTATTTAAACAAATACAAAAAATATTTATCAATAAATTTCGTTTCGTTTCCGTTGCTTTCGGGATATCGTTGATATTTAAAAATTGAGAGATCACAAAAAAAACTTGTCGAAAAGTTACACCAGTTTCCATAAAACTCCGTTTGACTAAATTTAATTAATAAATGTTAATTGTTCAATAACGAGCTTCCTAATGGTCGTGAAATTTTTGCACGATCTCTCGAACACTTTCTACAAAAACATACAAAGTTTTTAGAATTTTCTCATCATTTTCGATTTGGAACTCAACGTCCTTAAAAAAAAAAAAGAAAAAAATGAAAAAAATTGAAATTCTTTTGACACGTACGGGTGCGAAAAAATCAGAAGTAAAATTGCTTTTGCAAAACATAGAGACTGGATGTTGCAAGTCAGCAAAGAAATGTCACATCTCTTTGCTCTGTGAATATCAGGATTCAAGGACACTTATTTTCTACGACGTACGAGGGGCTGAAAAAGAGAAGAAGTGGATGAGAAAAGTCTGCTCGTACGTTCACGAGAGACCGAGGTCAGGAGATGCATATTTGTCGTGTATAGATTTATAAACGAGGAAAGAAAAAAAAAAGGCAGAGGGATGCAGAGAAATTGGCGAGTTGGGACGAAGCTGAGAAATTGAGAGCAAGAATTTTTCTCGACGTTTCTCATTATAGCGAGACGCACTTAGGAGCGAGACTTTGCAACATCTGCAGGAATTATTGAAGAGGGAGGACTATGATTGTTGGGGAAATGCCGAGGAGCAGCCAGGCACTCGGCGACACGAGCCCCATGATGTAAAAGTTTAAAAAATTAAAAAAAATTAGTTCGAAAAATTGCAACGCGTAGTAAACGATCAAAAAGCCTGAAAAAATAAAAAAAAACTGTGCGGTCAGAATTTTCGGCTGTTATGGAAATAATTGGGAATGTATTACTCGTAATGGGCGTAGGCACCTGTTTCCAGAAAGCATCTCACATTCGTGAAGCTTAATTGCACAATGTGCCGAAATAAATTGGTTTTGTTGCCAGCAAACCGTCGTAACCCTTGAGGTTCGAAAGCCACTTTTTCATGTGGCTACATGCGATGATTCAACATCGAGGGTATAGAAATCAATGAATAAAGGATGAGATCCTTTTTTTCGAGAAAGAGAATAATTTCGATCGATTTCCGATAAATATCGAATTTTTCTTTTTATTTCCAGAATGAATCACAATTTTTTTTCTTCTATTCGTCCTTGGGTGTGAGATTTCTGTGGACACACAGATTCGTCTGATTACGCGAGATCACGGCGGGACGGTCAGAAGACTCGATAATAACAAATTCTCGGCTCTGAAGCGATTGAAATAAAAAAATAAAATAAAAATAAATAAAACCCATTTTTAAACACCATTTTGAAAATTGGATAAAATTTTTTTGGCACGGTATTCTCGTTCCGAAAGGTTCGAACTAATATCCTGAATTTTTGTGTGTCGTTCGGAACGATCCTGGCAAAGGGGCGAGCGTTTAAATGTGGCCGGGGTCATTCTGACCCCGTGTGACCAGCGCGTCATTTCTAGAACGTATCAATATATTTTTTCAACATTTTTTATGCCTCAATATTACGACACATGGATTTTTTTATTTCGTTTTATTTTTTTCAATTTTGAGTTTCGTTTCTGAACGTAATTAAGAAATCTATTAATTAGATTGAGAAATAATGAAATTACAAAAGGAGAAGGCCACAAAAAAGAACATCAACGTAGAGACTTGAAACCTTGTGAACGGCGTTCCCCGGAATGAAGAAAAGGAAGATACAAAAACGAGCGAGAATCGTTCCGTCGTATTTTATTCGCGAGAGGAGTACAAAAGTAAATCCTTCAGGGATTTAGAGTAAGAGCCATTGCTCCGGGTATTTGAGCGTTGGTTAAGAGCGACAAATTGCTTGTCGCCGAAGAAAACCAATGTGTCTGGAACACATGCTGCCAAGAGAGAAGGAAAAACAGACGAGAGGCTTCAAGCCTGTCGTTGACAAGAAGAAAAATTTTATACGCCCCAGCTTTTACAGCAAACGTCTCCGGACAAAGCTACGGAATTAAATATTTCCGCGTTTCTCATCAAAGAAGAAAAATTCGATGAAACGCCGAGCTCTTTACATTCCGGAAAAATTTTCGACATTATTCAATTATTTATATTCATTTATTATTGAAATTATTATTTATTAGTTATTTATTTATTATTGAAATTATTATTTATTAATTATTTATGGATTATTTATTTATTATTCATTTATTATTAAATTTTTTATTTATTAGTTATTTATTTATTATTGAAATTATTATTTATTAATTATTTATTAATTATTTATTGATTATTTATTTATTATTTATTTATTTTTTATTTATTACTTATTTATTATTTATTTATTATTCATTTATTATTTATTTATTATTTATTTATTATTTATTTATTATATATGTATTATTTATTCATTTATTATTTATTTATTATTTATTTATTTATTTATTATTTAAATTATTAGTATTTGCAAATGCTGGAAATTGAAATTTTCAAATTGTTTTGTGGAAATTCGTTCTGCCACGATTTTGCTTCGATTCATCAATAAAGAAGCGTTAATTAATTAATTAAGTTAGCTCGACGAGCTTTTGCGAGAGATAGGGCATTCGGTATATCAGCAAAATCGAACTTGTCGCAATACTACGAGACTGTGCAGATCGAGAAATGGAGAATTGAGGAAATGCACGAAACTGTGTATATGGACAAAAGCCGCTTGCCCGTCCAAGTTTCCTTCACAGCTGCTCCGAATCTTGGAGAACGTCCCTTCAGAGCGATCACCACCGCGATTCAACCGATGGGAATAGCTCTCAGGGACTTCCGACTCAATAGCGAGTGATTAGAGAGTAAGACTTTGCAAGCTGAGTCAAGAATCTCGATAAAGTCAAGCGAGCTTCTGGTCCTGTGCCTCGCTGGACCGACCAGCTTTCAGCAGGCAATCCTGCTCTCAAGCACCAATGCGATAACACCCCAAAGATCACTCTCCAGGAATTGCCTTAATTACTAACGAATTCTGAAGGACAAATATTTAGCTAAAATATTACGTGACTAAATATCCTGGCGTCAAAATGCCCCACAAAAATAACATTTTCCAATGTTTAATGCACAAAGGATTTTTTTGAGGACGTTGCATGGCGACGATCAAATTTTAATTTCTGTTTTTAGTTTTTCTTACGTACAAAATGGTTTGGGAACCCGAGTGAGTTAAAAAAAAGTTTTTATTGATATGAAAAGAGAATTCATAAGCTAAAGGATTCTGAGGATCACGATAATCCAGAGGCAGAGTGTGGGAAAGAGAATGGAACAGAAGAAGACTTTAATGAAGCCAGCACAATACAAATTATACATCCCATGATAGGCGTTACTCAGAGAGGGAGAGAGATGCGATATTCTCGAGTGAAAAAGCAGCTAAACGGAAGAAGCTTTTAGCCAATATAATCCCTTCACAATACAAGCTTTATCGCGAGAGAGCAGTACCCTTTGGAAAACGCTGTCAGTGTTTGCGAGATCCTGCAACGAATATATATCATTAGAATGCATTTGATGAAAAGAACCAGCACGAAGGAAAAGCAACAAAAGTGCAGACGATTCAAAAAATTTTCAAAAAGCCTCATCGGTCCTCAATTTTTATGCGAAAAAATCTTTGGAAGCACGATTCTTCTAAGGATTCCTAGAATAGTAACCTTATTTTTTTTTTTTTTTTTACCTACTCCGATAAACTTGGGTCTAAATGACCCCAATTTTGAAAAATTCATATCTCCGCTAAAATTCAACGAAAAGGCTTCTCCTTGGGCTCATTCTTTTCGTTTTTTAATGCAGAATCACGGGAGCTTGGGGTAATTTTGCTTAAAGTCGAGAAATTAGTCAAAAATCCGGTGAAACGATAAAATGGAAATTTCAGTAAAAAGTAATAAATGACCCAGATTTTGAAAAATTCATATCTCCGGTAAAATTTCACGAAAAGGCTTCTCCTTGGGCTCATTCTTTTCGTTTTTTAATGCAGAATCACGCGAGCCTGGGGTAATTTTGCTTAAAGTCGAGAAATCAGTCAAAAATCCGGTGAAACGATGAAATGGAAAATTCAGTAAAAAGTTATAAATGACCCCAATTTTGAAAAATTCATATCTCCGCTAAAATTTAACGAAAAGGCTTTTCCCTGGGCTCATTCTTTTCGTTTTTTAATGCAGAATCACGCGAGCCTGGGGCGATTTTACTGAAAGTCAAAAAATTAGTAAAAAATGCAGTAAATCGATAAAAATCGGGAGAACGACGGGACGAAGAGATTTAAAGTCACCCGGGAACAATATTTTTGTAGAGACATCGTGTCCGTTGGATTTTTTCCTCGAGAACGTTGTTTCCGGAGTCAATTATCACGCGATGACTATCACGTCGTTAAAATAGTCTCATTATCGTACTTGTTGAAAAGCGTTTGCATACAGCGCGGAAGAAACAATTCGAAACTTTATGCAAATGCCTCAGACTTTTATGATTATTATACCTGAACAGTGCAGAAAGGAAAAAAGAGAGAGGGGGGGGGGGGNGGGGGGGCGGGTAAGTTACTGAACCTTCGCTAGGTTTGCAAATGTTGCTGCGGATGTACTTTCACGTGCAGCTAATAACACATCACGCGATTCTTATCGGAGTTTAAAAGCCCGAAACACGAAGTCTCATATTTTTGCACTCACTCGCGTGCACGTTCGCGAGCTTTTCTACTTCCGGCGAGGAAGCGAGAGAGAAAGAAAAGGGAAAAGTTCCTTGGCCTCTGTGAGTGAGTAGCGATTCTCTCATTTCTCCCTGCAGCCCTCGTTTCTGTTGCTGCATTATCATGGCAAGGAATCGCTTCCTCCGTGTCGAACAGAAGTCGAACGATATTCCAGAAGCAAATTACGTTCGACTCGTTCTTTCGACATTAAGGCACTGCCTTGATCGAGGCATCGTCCAATAAAAATCTCAACAAAATTATAGTCACGAAGTTTTATGGTAAATTTTTGTTTTCACTTTTTCTTACATACAAAATCGCTTGCGAGCCCAAGTTCATTGACAAAAGTTGTTACGAATTGCCTAAAGAACGACATACTCTGAATTCAAGATTTTCCGAGGTAATCTGTATTTTTTATACAATAAACAAAATTTCGAACAAATTTTACGATCGATTTATTTGAAAAATTAAATAAAGCTTCTTCGATGTTGCATAAAAGTGTATGCAAAGTTTTAAGAGGCTTCATCATTTAGAAAAGGAAATATTCAATGTTGAAAATTGCAACTTTTATCACAAGCTCTTATGAGAAACTTCTGAAAATTGTGATTTTTATTTTGCGAACCTAAATCCGTTGAAAAAAGTTGTTATCAATTGACTAAAGAACAACATACTCCAAATTCAAGATTATCCGAGGCAATCTGTACTTTTTGTGTAATAAACAAAATTTCGAAAAAATTTTACGATCGATTTTTATGAAAAATTGAATAAAGTTTCTTCGATGTTGCACAAAAATGTATGCAAAGTTCTAAGAGGCTTCACCATTTAGAAACCAAAATATTTAATATTGAAAATTGCAACTTTTAACGCACGCTCTTATGAGAAACTACTAAAAATTGTGATTTTTATTTTGGGAGCCTAAATTCGTTGACAAAAGTTGTTACGAATTGCCTAAAGAACGACATACTCTAAATTCAAGATCGTCCGAGGTAATCTGTATTTTTTATATAATAAACAAAATTTCGAAAAAAATTTACGATCGATTTTTTTGAAAAATTAAATAAAGCTTCTTCGAATTTCCATTTTTTTGACAGAACTGTTTTTTCTTCGGTTTCCAGATTTCAATAAGCAACGGTTCAGTTGATCGTTATGAAAGAAAGTTCCCACTATATATAGGTAAGAAGCTCATTTTATCGACTTGGACAAAAAAAAAAAATTCTACCCAATTTGTTACGACGATGACTAGAAAAAGAAAAACGTTTATTCAGCGACTAGTACTCGGAGAGTTGGCGCCAGTGTATATACTCATGATAGCCCTCAAAATCGTCTTTTCGTCATGGCCTACATTTACATATACCCTCGTCCGATCTTGAAATAAAATAATGGAATGGCAGCAGGCCCAACCGTGCGGTCATTCATTTTATTGCTCATACTAAAAGAAAGCATGAGGGATGAAATGAAGTAAAATAAAAGCAAGGACATTGACGAGAGGGCCCCGAGTGTTGGTCTTCGCGCGTTGCCATGCACTGAAAATTCAATTTTTTAAAAATCGTCGATAT
>JBAJMU010000005.1:14446779-14462847 GCA_037952995.1 Hyposoter didymator
GGAGAAGAATTTTCGTTAATTTTTAGCGGAGATATGAATTTTTCAAAATTGGCGTCATTTATAACTTTTTACTCAATTTTCCATTTTATCGTTTCACCGAATTTTTGACTAATTTTTCGACTTTGAGCAAAATTCCTCCAGGCTCACGTGATTCTGCATTAAAAAACGAAAAGAATGAGCCCAGGGAGAAGAATTTTCGTTAATTTTTACCGAAGATATGAATTTTTCAAAATTGACGTCATTTATAACTTTTTACTCAATTTTCCATTTTATCGTTTCAACGAATTTTTGATTGATTTTTCGACTTTAAGCAAAATTGCACCAGGCTCACGTGATTCTGCATTAAAAAACGAAAAGAATGAGCCCAAGGAGAAGAATTTTCGTTAATTTTTAGCGGAGATATGAATTTTTCAAAATTGGCGTCATTTATAACTCTTTACTGAATTTTCCATTTTATCGTTTCACCGAATTTTTGACTAATTTTTCGACTTTGAGCAAAATTCCTCCAGGCTCACGTGATTCTGCATCAAAAAACGAAAAGAATGAGCCCAAGGAGAATAATTTTCGTTAATTTTTACGGGAGATATGAATTTTTCAAAATTGGGGTCGCATTCAGACTGCAGGTTAAGGGAATAGGTAACAAAAAAATAAGGTTACTAATCATATCGACCGAAGACTCATACTTTCGTTCGAAATCGTTTAAAATTATAGACTCTCAACGATTCCGAAACTTGCTTACTTAACAATTGGAGAAGAAACGCTAGAGACAGAACTATTGATCGCCCACTCTTGCCGGAAACTCGATTCAAACTTGGCGGGGGTGAATATTTGTTGGAAGTATTAACGATTCGATGAAGTGAAAACGAGATAAGAAAATCTATAGCTTCTTTTTTATCGGAGACTCTCATCACGTCAAGAATAGTAAGTAACGAGGGATAAAAATTAATGAGATCGATGCATGAACGTTATTTATATCAGAAAAAAAAATTGGAATGCATTTAATTATTTATAAATTGGAATGTGCAACTTCAATTCATTGAGACTTCGTTTAGACTTCGTCTAAACGAAAAACGATCGTGTTATTGCGTACGAATATCAAGTACTGAATCAGCAAGTGCCAAACATTATTGTCACGTTTTATCGGTCTCGTGCGGTCTTGCAGATACAAAGAAGAATGTAAAATAGAACGAGAACGTGATATAAAGTTAAACGACCTAGGAACGAGAGGGTTTTCGTATCGAGAGCTGCGGCAGAAGCTCGACGCCACGAATATAAGGGAAGCCAAGATTGCCGCGCACTCTTATGTTCCCAAGCACGATATTTTTCTAGTTTTTTATTTATTTTCTAACTCCTGTCACGGAGAATCAAGATGAAGAGCGAAAATCCGAATATGTTTTGACATAAAATTGTCGTTTCCTTCCCATGCATCCTTTTTATAAATAAATAAATAAATAAATAAGTAAATAAATAAGTAAATAAATA
This sequence comes from Hyposoter didymator, assembly GCA_037952995.1. NCBI lineage: Eukaryota > Metazoa > Arthropoda > Insecta > Hymenoptera > Ichneumonidae > Hyposoter > Hyposoter didymator. The sequence continues at coordinate 14,448,262 of JBAJMU010000005.1, forward strand.
AATAAATAAATAAATAAATAAATAAATAAATAAATAAATAAATGAATAAATAAATGAATAAACAAATAAATGAATGAATGAATGAATAAATAAATAAATAAATAAATAAATAAATAAATAAACAAATAAACAAATAAACAAATAAATGAATAGATAAATGAATCAATAAATAAATAAATAAATAAATAAATAGATAAATAAATGAATAAATAAATAAATAAATAAATCAATAAATGGAAAAATAAACAAATAAATGAATAAATAAATAAATAAATCAATAAATAAATCAATAAATGAAAAAATAAACAAATAAATGAATAAATAAATAAATGAATAAATACTACGGATAAAAATCAGATTCTTTGGCGATTTTATTTTTCGGAGCAAGGGAGACGTGAACTAATTTGACAATTTCGAATTTTTGAAAAAATCTGGCTGTGAAATAAATTTATAACCATATTTCCTGGCGGTCCTTCCGCTAGACTAGATATTCGTCCTATTAATGGATCAGATGAAACAAGTCGAGCTTTAAACTCAATCAATAACGCGTATGGCTGAAAAAAGTGTTGGCCGGGAGAGGATTCTACTCCCGAAAAATTGTCAACGCGATCGTCCTCGGTTTCCTGCACGCTTGCGCTCCGGTCGTATCAAACGCAGTTGGGGGATGAAAAAGTTTGCCCGCACTGCTGCAGCGTACAAAAACATGCGAGAAAAAAAAACTGCGTTGAAATAGTCATGAGATTCTGCAACTCGTAAAATGAAACGATACAACGCCTGCTGCACGTTCTTGTATTCCATTTTCCCAACATTTTTACCAGAGAAATTAAAAGCAATGTCGTGGAACAATTTTTGTCTCAAGTGCCACTGCGTCCACGGTTTTTGCGGTTCAACCGAGTTTCGATTTATCACAAGAGAGGGAGAGAAACAGAGATAAAGATAGAGAGTCAAAGAGTCACACAGAAATGAAAAAACGAACGAACCAAATCCTCTTTTTAATCTACACATTCCCGTGTTTTAACCCTTCGGGGTCAAAATGACCCCAGCGATGTTTAAACGCTTGCCGCGTCGCCAGGATCGTTCCGAACGACACACAAAAATTCAGGACGTTAGTTCGAACCTTTCGGAATGAGAATATCATGCCAAAAAATTTTTATCAAATTTTCAAAATGGCGAAAAAAAATCAGCAACGAGGCAATGTGTAAAAAAANAAAAAAAAAAATTCTTCGGGCACCCCGAGGGGCATTTTGACCCCTGGGTCGTTAAATATTCCATTCTCAGCTAATTCTCTGCCTCCATGGCATCAATTAAATGCTCAAAAAACTTTTTTGAATAATTGGTTATCGAGGCAAACGCAGCACGATTAAGATCGAGAATCCTTCAAATCGGATGGGAATTAAGCGCATTTCAGCGAGTCTCGAGTGTAGAGTCAAATGATGAATTTGTTCCCATCGAACTTGCATCGTTTATTCAGCGAATTTGGCATGAATTATTGATTTTTTCGCAACGCAGCAGGAAAGAAGATTTGCATGAGTACATTCAGGAGCAAATCCCAATATATCAACGAGCTAAATACACACGGTCAGAGCGGAAATGAAATGATGAAATTTCACGTTCGTAACAAAATTAATTGGAGTACGATGAGATCGAGGGATCGAGGCATGTGTGTTTACGGAGCTATACCTTCATCCATCGCCATAAATACAGTCAAAATCATCGACGCGTGAAATTGAATTTACGCAGCAGACTACATTGCAATTATGATTATTAACCCAAATGCAAGTACGAAGCAGCGGATGAGCAAGTTTGACTAGAGTAGCTTTATGTTTCGGTTGGTAGCCTCATCCGTGAGCATGGATTCACCCTGGAACGGTAACCTGGGGTCTGGACGACCCCAGGCGACTTTAAATCCCTTTCTCTCTTCGTTTTCCCGTTTTCTTATCGTTTTACCGAATTTTTGACTCATTTTTCGACTTTGAGCAAAATTCCTCTGTGCTCACGTGATTCTGCATTAAAAAACGAAAAGAATGAGCCTAGGGAGAAGCCTTTTCGTCGAATTTTACCGGAGATATGAATTTTTCAAAATTGTCGTCATTTATAACTTTTTACTGAATTTTCCATTTTATCGTTTCATCGAATTTTTGACTAATTTTTCGACTTTGAGCGAAATTCCTCCAGGCTCACGTGATTCTGCATTAAAAAACGAAAAGAATGAGCCCAGGGAGAAGCCTTTTCGTTAATTTTTACCGGAGATATGAATTTTTCAAGTTACCGAAATAGTTGAAAAAAAAAAAGAAGCACAAAAATAGGAGAACGCATTTTTTTTTTAATCCGTTCTATTATCTCGTTGGTAAAATTCAGTGCAATTCCGCTGGCATAATCAACTGTACGAGATCGTGGAACAATGAAAGCAGAGGAAAAAAAAAAATCAGGGCATCTCGACTGGGAGGCAATCGTTCGGAACGAGATTCCGACAGCTGAAATCCACTCTATACACAGTCTCTTTATACACAGAGGACAATCGCGACCATTTATTGACATGATGGATGAGGCGCGGTTCTGGGGGCTCGACCTCCTCATCTGACGATTTGTTTAGGCGATGTGTATGCTTTCCCAGGCCAGCAGCAGGAGGCACGAGAGAAAAATTGATATACACACGTTGATCATCATCTATGACTCTCCACGAGTACCAAAACCGCGGCCTCTATTTTTCATCACGTGCTGCCACTTTCTTAATAAACTTATTTCCCCATATTGTCAACGTGGACGGATAAAAAATTGCAGGAACTATCCAACGATCAATAAACGTTGTAAAAAAATTCAACAGATCGAGGGAACGAGTCAGAAAAATTAGGGAAATGTGTGAAAAAAAAAAGTTTTTTTTTTCAACGTAATTTTCCTTGCATCGCAGGAGCTTTGGATGAAGGCGTTACTTGGGAATGGGTGCTTAGCGATAGTTGAGCTCGAGGCGGCTTTTCTGAGAGTCTGGTGGCGTAAATCAATAGAAAGGCGAGAAAACTAGAGCTGCATGTGCTGGCAAAGATTACCCATATAATTTCTCCGAGTCGAGGGTCTGGAAGGCAATTCAAAATTCGTGGACCGGATAAAGTTAATGAAATGCGTGGAAAAAAAATTGTTTTACTAATTTTTTCCATCTTTTTTTTTCCACAGCCCAAAGAATTCAATTTCTGAGGGAGATTGTAGGATTTCAATGATATACACACGTTTCCCTGGGTGTTCACACGTGCTAGAAACAACGCGCTGTTCACACGGGGTCAAAATGACCCCAGAGATGTTTAAACGCTTGCCACGTTGCCAATATCGTTCCGAACGACACACAAAAATTCAGGACACTAGTTCGAACCTTTCGGAATGAGAATACCGTGCCAAAAATTTTTTATCAAATTTTCAAAATGGCGAAAAAAAATCAGCGAGGAAGCACTGGGTCTGAACGACCCCAGGCAGGTTTAAACGTTTGCCACGTAGCCAGTATCGTTCCGAACGACACACAAAAATTCAGGACACAAGTTCGAACCCTTCGGAATGAGAATATCGTGCCAAAAATTTTTTACCCATTTTTCAAAATGGCGAAAAAAAATCAGCAAAGAGTCAATGTGTAAAAAAATGCAATTCCAGCTCAAATTTCTACTTGGGGTCATTCTGACCCCTCCTGACTACGCCTAAATAATTAATTCTCCTGAAGGTTTCAACGAATTCGGTAGAAAATGAATTGAGCAGAGAAAACAACGTCCTCGTTATTCTAGTCAACGTGTATCAAGCGAAAGTTTCTATACTTAGGGGACTCCATTGTCCTCCTGGGATAAGCTGCTGTTAGGGGAATAATAATGTAAATTAAGACGAGAGGATTTAAGCTTGATGAGATGTCCTTGTCGGTCTCCAATCAGGCCAGCAGGCAGGACTTTCTCATGGCAACTGCGTTGGTGGTGTCGTCGAGGCGCAATCTCAATCCCTATCTCGTCCTGGCTCTGGCTATACTAGTTTCAAGCAAACGTAATGGATGTCTGGGAGGCGCAACTCGGTCAAATCTACGGCACATTGGGGCCTGGAGTGTTTCTCATTTCTGGGGCTTTCCCTTTTCAGAAAACGCCCTTGGTACGACTTCAGAACGGTCGCACGTACAAACGACAATAAGAGTAACACTTTCCGTTGGCATATCATCGGAGGTTTGTGAACTACTGCGAGGGCTTCAGTTTCAAACTCCACGACCATTTTCCCTCAGACGATATTCACGACGAAACAGCAATCTCAAATATCGTTCTGACTCCAATGAGAGTCTTGTTTTTCTCTCCATAAACTTCTGTACTAAAAAAAAAAAAAAAACACTCACTTTGCTAGTGCCTAATTAAGGGACGGAGTTTTATTTTCGTACATAGCTGGAAAAAAAGTTGATTTGGGTTTGAGTTTATATAATTATATTAATATTATATAATTATATTAATATTGTATAATTATATTAAAATTTTATAATTATATTAATATTATATAATTATATTGATATTATGTAATTATATTAAAATTATATAATTATATTAAAATTATATAATTATATTAATATTATATAATTATATTGATATTATATAATTATATTAAAATTATATAATTATATTAATATTATATAATTATATTGATATTATATAATTATATTAAAATTATATAATTATATTAATATTATATAATTATATTGATATTATATAATTATATTAAAATTATATAATTATATTAATATTATATAATTATATTGATATTATATAATTATATTAAAATTATATAATTATATTAATATTATATAATTATATTGATATTATATAATTATATTAAAATTATATAATTATATTAATATTATATAATTATATTGATATTATATAATTATATTAAAATTATATAGTTATATTGAAATTATATAATTATATTGATATTATATAATTATATTAAAATTATATAATTATATTAATATTATATAATTATATTGATATTATATAATTATATTAAAATTATATAATTATATTAATATTATATAATTATATTAATATTATATAATTATATTAAAATTATATAATTATATTAATATTATATAATTATATTGATATTATGTAATTATATTAAAATTATATAATTATATTAAAATTATATAATTATATTAATATTATATAATTATATTGATATTATATAATTATATTAAAATTATATAATTATATTAATATTATATAATTATATTGATATTATGTAATTATATTAAAATTATATAATTATATTAAAATTATATAATTATATTAATATTATATAATTATATTGATATTATATAATTATATTAAAATTATATAATTATATTAATATTATATAATGATATTTATATTATAAATCAAATCTCCTGATAAAATTCTTTGCGAATAATTGTAAGATGCAACGTTGCATGAAATCTTGTCGCAGCTTTTTAAAAAAAAATTTGAGCAAAGTATACGAAGCCTTTGATGATAAAAGTTGATTTACCAATAGTGTAGGTCGCCCCGTCCAACTGGAAAGTGGCACTTTTGCATTTCTTGAAGATTTTGTGGTTGGGATACGGAGGTGGTAATGGTGGCGGTGGAGGTGGCGGTGGAAGTCCAGCTCTTGCTCCACGTCCGTGCAGCGCTACACCTTTGGCACTTGTTTCACTCATACTTTATCCTCTCACCATACCTCAAAGGCGATTTTAAGGTCCAGCAACGTCGACGTCGTCTTGGTAAAGATGCCGAAGAAAAAAAAATTCGGTAGAAAAAAAATAAATTGCTCGCGTCACATTTCAGAGACAGCAGTCACGAACGAGCGTTTGATTTACATAAGTGCCATGCTCCTCCTGCTCCTGCTCAACCACCGACAAGACGGATAAACCTCGCGCGAGAACCGAGGGACGAAGAGCAAGTGAAAAAAAGTTCTGTCAAGGGGAGCGCGTCAACCACATTGATTGAGCTTTCCACCAAAACGTTTTTCGAGGCTATTCCCTCAAGACTGTTCAGTTTTCCAGGCCCACGATCTTCATCATTTCCAGCCAGACCTCTGATGACATTAAAACAAATTTAATCCATTCGCACGATAAATTTCATCGAACGAACCGTAACACTGTTCATTTTATCGACGTACGCGAAGCACTGAGTATTTTTTTTTTTTTAGATTCTTCCTGCCATTTTTTTAAAATTGTGATTCCTGTTTAAAAAATTGAAAAAAATAATTACACGCAACCAAACGTGGAATTAGCTCGTAAAAAAAATCTGGAATCTCCCCTAAAACTGTGACGTAAATAAAAAAAAAAAAAAAAATGTTCGTCATTGCGTGCAAAGCACTCGAACAAAATGCGTGTATAAATATGCCAGATAATCAGTAACNGCCATTTTTTTAAAATTGTGATTCCTGTTTAAAAAATTGTAAAAAATAATTACACGTAACCAAACGTGGAATTAGCACGTAAAAAAAATCTGGAATCTCCCCTAAAACTGTGACGTAAATAAAAAAATAAAAAAAATGTTCGTCATTGCGTGCAAAGCACTCGAACAAAATGCGTGTATAAATATGCCAGATAATCAGTAACAGGCGTTTAGCCTCGTGTCATGGATAAATATTTCATTGAGACTGTCGTGCGAGGATTTGGGCGATCGAAATCACGCGAAACAGGTGCCCGGAAGAATTTACAGTTTACGAGATGGTTCGAATCTCAAGAGTGTCTTATAAACGCGATCGCGTGGCTAAAAGGTATTTGCAGCAAAAGTTTGTCGATAAATAAATCGAAAAGCGAGACACGCGAGTGTTTTGGAATCAATGAGAGCCACTTGTACTTGTCAATGGTTTTATAGCCATTGAGCGGTGGGAATCGTAATGTTCGTTGGGACGGAATATAATGATTGTTGAATAATTTTCGGGGCTCCGGGATTTCTATGGGGTCCTGTCCCCCCATGGGGTCTCTATGGGGATCCATTGAAAATTTCGATCTCAAGTCCATCAAATTATAGCGCTGCTGCTAGTTCGCACAATAGCGATCAGTTTCAGCCGATCATCCGTTGTCGAGCTCGAACCCGGAGTTTCGATTGGCTACAATTAATTCTCTCGGAATATAGCAGCTCGAGGATTCCCCTTCTGAATAGTGTTATGAGTCTCGCGTAGCTCCATTATCTCGAGGCAACGTTGACCTACATAATTGTCTCGATTCAAGACCCGCCTATGAACGACCTATCTAAGGTGATTCGAGCGAAATTGCTTTGGACATCTATCCAAGCATGCAAATGTCCGTACACTGTCCCTATTGAAATGCCACAAGTGACTATACTAATGGACAAACTAATCGATTAAATGGCAGCTAGTTCTACTCCGAAAGGACGAAATTTTAGATGTTGATTCTGAGATCTTACTTTTAGCCTGGAAAAGGTAAATCCCGCACCCTCTCTCCCTTTATCCTTTTACCACATTTTTTACTCATTTTTTTACTTTGAGCGAAATTCTTCTAGGCTCACGTGATTCTGCATTAAAAAACGAAAAGAATGAGCCCAAGGAAAAGGATTTTCGTTAAATTTTACCGGAGATATGAATTTTTCAAAATTGGCGTCATTTATAACTTTTTACTCAATTTTCCATTTTATCGTTTCAACGAATTTTTGACTGATTTTTCGACTTTAAGAAAAATTCCTCCAGGCTCACGTGATTCTGCATTAAAAAACGAAAAGAATGAGCCCAAGGAGAAGGATTTTCGTTGAATTTTACCGGAGATATGAATTTTTCAAAATTGGCGTAATTTATAACTTTTTACTCAATTTTCCATTTTATCGTTTCAACGAATTTTTCACTAATTTTTCGACTTTCAGCAAAATTCCTCCAGGCTCACGTGATTCTGCATTAAAAAACGAAAAGACTGAGCCCAGGGAGAAGCTTTTTCGTTAAATTTTACCGGAGATATGAATTTTTCAAAATTGGCGTCATTTATAACTTTTTACTGAATTTTCCATTTTATCGTTTCACCGAATTTTCGACTAATTTTTCGACTTTAAGCAAAATTCCTCCAGGCTCACGTGATTCTGCATTAAAAAACGAAAAGAATGAGCCCAGGGAGAAGCTTTTTCGTTAAATTTTACCGAAGATATGAATTTTTCAAAATTGGCGTCATTTATGACGCCAAGTTATCGGAATAGGTAAAAAAAAAATCAGGTTACCGTTCTAGGGTCAAGAGTTCCTCACGGATTATGCTACTAATTCCAAAAGGATTGATGATCCGTCATCCTTGTGAATCCACTTGACCTACGTGTTAAGAAGAATTAACTACACAGCTGGTGTTGGACTTTCGTCCATTAATTCGACGTGTAGAAGAAAAGCGGAATACAGGCTCGAAACAAAAGCTCGAGTGTCCTTAGTTATTTGGGATTTAATCCTCTTACAGCGAAGGGACGAAAGAAAACAATGTCATACGTTCGCTAAGTCGCGTTGGATCTTACGTGCACGATCCTCGATATAGAAAAATTCAATATTTGCAGAAAAAAAGGATTTTCGGAAGATTTTTCGATCCCAATGGAAAAAGCTCGAAGGCGACGACTCAAATGTTTGAAAAGGAAAGATAAAGAGGCACGAAAAGTGAAAGATTTCTCGCGATCTCGTCGATTCTCTATTTCCCCATAATTTCATTAAAAATCGCGCGTGCGGAGAGGAAAACGTTGGTCGATAAATATCGCGTTACATCGCGGATCAAGATCCGTCTTTGACGCCCTCTTGGTGCGAACCTGATCTCCCTCGTCCCAGGGTGGCTCGAGGGATCATTTTATTGGGCCGATGCTTCGGGGAGATGATGGAGAAACGCTGAGGATGCTGTGACGAGGTCAAGCATCTCGACTCGATCGAGTCGGAGGTTGAGCGATGGTGGAAGAGCGGAAAGCTGCTTGATGAAGAGGAGGAAATGATTTTGGTCTCTCTTTCGTCGGTTCATTCACTTTGTACGATGAGAACATTTTTTCCTCTCGTTTTTTCGTCGCCTTTTTTCCCGAGGATCAATTATAGCGAGCTGGGTGTACGCGATTCACTTGATTGGGCGGATGCGATCCAATTTTCGTGCCTGCTGGGAACCCGGTGGACGCGTGGACGGAAAAAAATCTCCGATGATATCGCCGCATAGCACGAATAATGGAAACGTGCGTCACACAAATGTCTCGATCTATTCACATACATACGCGACTTTGTATTAAAAAGCTCTCTCTATTTCGGTCGCGGACGATATTTCACAATCTCCGTTTACTTTTTCCATTTCTTTTTCATCCTTCTTTGTTTAAACTTTTCTTTTGAAAACGCTCAAACAAAAAGTTAAACCGATCCGAGTTTCCTTCCACCTACGACTCGCTTCGAGTGTAAAGCCTCTGCGACTGACATGCGGGGGAGGAGAATGAGTTTCTATACGCTCCATATCGAACGATCGTTTCGTATTGTTTGTATTATTTTTATGAAACAAGAAAAATCAAAGTGCTTATTTAATTCCGCGTTTGGAAAAAAAAAAACGTAGAAATTTCCAAGTAACTGGAGAATTGTGGCAAAGAAACGATGGTAATTATTTATTTATTGATTATTTTAACTAAAAATTCGTGGAGGACGAATTTTAATCGATAGAAAGACATTTCAACGTTTCTGATTGAAATTAAAGATGCTGAGTACCTAATAAACTTTCTTTATGTTAACACGACCTCCTGAATACTTCATATTAAAAAATACGAAATTTAAAAAATTCTATCAACATTATTCGAACCACCTTAAGAATTGAAATAAAAAATGATAAGAAAATTCTGAAAATTGCGTACATTTTAGTACGAAGTATTCAAGAGTTAGTGTCAAAATTTCACGACGATCAGGAAGCTCGTTATCGAAAAAATTAACATTTTGTTAACGACAATTTTCCAAAAAAATACAAAAAAATATTAATCAATAAATTTCGTTTCGTTTCCGTTGCTTTCGGTATATCGTAGATATTAAAAAATTGAGAGGTCAAAAAAAAAACTTGTCGAAAAGTTACACCAGTTTCCATAAAAATCCGTTTGACTAAATTTCATTAATAAATGTTAATTGTTCAATAACGAGCTTCCTAATGGTCGTGAAATTTTTACACCATCTCTCAAACACTTTGTACAAAAACATGCCAAATTTCCACAACTCGATTATTTGCAATTTGGGCTCCAATAAAAAAATAAAAAATAAAAATTCATAATTTTTTTTTTTTTTTTAATTCAATTTAAACGAGCAGCAAATTTTTTTTTCGAACAATGTTTCCATCAGGTTTGGTAGAACAAGAGAATACAAAGTGCACTTGGAAATAATTGGCAGGTGTGATGGGGAACCTGCTGGAGTGTACGGAGCCAGATCGCCCGCAGAGATTGATTAATCTCTGATCAGTTTAGCATGACAAAGGTCAGTGTTCGAATGCCCTTAATGCACGCACGCAAACACACATGAAAATCGGTCAAGCCTGCGTCCGATCGTTTGTCAGCGATTTAAACGAAATTGCAGAGTCAGTCGTTTAGAGCACTAAGCGCAAGTCCTTGGTGAGTTGATTCGGTTTGCCACGAATTTCCCAAAGGACCTCTTCCGAGCGAGAGGGTCCTCGCGATTCCTTGAACGATTTTCCGCGCACTTAACGCCTTAAAATTTTTTTTTCAATTTTTTTCTCCACGTTTCTGGTTGTCGGGAAGATACGAAGCTAAATTGTTCGGTAGCTGAGAGGCCTCACGAGAATAAATAATTCTAAACACTCCGATGTGTTAAAAAAAATCGAAATTTTTTAAAATTCTTCGTTTCTCTTTTTTCTCTTTGTCCTTTTCACTTTGCAGCACGTTGCTCAACGTTCGACTGACAGAAACTAATGCAAACGTTGCCTCGCGTACGAACCGAAAGCCGCGTCTTCTGCTTGACGGATACCCGACGACTCCACGTGCACCGCGTGATCGTGGTTTCCTCGAAGCGCGATGCCAAAGCTCGAAAGCTCGTCACTGGGCAAACGCGCAGGCGTGAAAACCTCAATCGTCTATATTTCTTACTTTCTATGCTTCTTTCTCGCTCGCCCTCCCCTCCCCGGAGTTCCCACCCTCCCGCACCCCTTCGATTCGTTTTTATTTTCGTGCAAAATTTTTTTTTTTTCATTATTTTTCGTGTGGCTTTTGTTTTTCTCGAAAAACGTCACGAAGGTGAATTTTTTTTTCACTCGCACGACGACGGTCGTTGGACCCACGCAATCGAACGAACGAAAAGTTTCTTTGCCGTACCAACCGGTGCGCCCAAACGTACAGGTGTCTTCGTATGTAGCAGGTTAACGTACGTTCATTCGCGTGGATACGTAAGACCCTACGGTATTCATGAAAATCCGATCGATACAGAATTCCACGTAGAACTGTTCAGAGGAACTTAATTGCATCGGTGAACCACCTGGAGGGCAGCAAATTCATTGTTTCCTGAAGTATTTTTTGGTCTGACTGTTTTTTTTTGTTTTTATTTTTTTTATTATTATTTTGAGGTGACGAAAGTTTGCAATCGAATAAATTGCGAGGTCAGAGTCAAGAATCTTTCCATTTTTTTTTACTGTCTCAATAACATGAGGGAAAAAATTGTTAATTTGGATTTAAGGATTTTGTATGCGAAATTCTCTAGCGACAGAATTCCTGCAAATTCGCAACACACGAGGAGAATATTTATTTATAAAAATCACAATTTTCTGTAGTTTCTCATAAGAGCGTGCATTAAAAGTTGCAATTTTCAACTTTAAATATTTCCATTTCTAAATAGAGAAGCCTCTTAAAACTTTGCATACACTTTTATGAAACATCGGAGAAGCTTTATTCAATTTTTCAAAAAAATCGTTCGTAAAATTTTTTCGAAATTTTGTTTTTTATACAAAAAATGCAGATTGCCTCGGACAATCTTGGATTTGGAGTATGTTGTTGTTTAGTCAATTGGTAACAACTTTTTTCAATGAATTTAGGTTCGCAAAATAAAAATCTCAATTTTCAGAAGTTTCTCATAAAATCGTGTATTAAAAGTTGCAATTTTCAACATTAAATATTTCCATTTCTAAATGGTGAAGCCTCTCAAAACTTTGCATACACTTTTATGAAACATCGAAGAAGCTTTATTCAATTTTTCAAAAAAATCGTTCGTAAATTTTTTTCAAAATTTTGTTTTTCATATAAAAAATGCAGATTCCCTCGGAAAATCTTGGATTTGGAGTACGTTGTTCTTTAGTCAATTTGTAACAAATTTTTTCAATGAACTTGGGCTCGCAAACGATTTTGTATGTAAGAAAAAGTGAAAATGAAAATTTAGATTCGATCGTCGCCATAAAACGTCCTTAATGATCAAAAAAAAATCAAGTAGTATAAAACCGTCAATAGGCTGACGTGAAAATACGCAGGAGAAGAGAAAATGCGGTATCAGGTCGTATATTATTCGTGCCCCTCGTCGACGACGATAAATTATAATTCTTCAGATAGCTGCGTAAAGTTTGGAAGCTCCGAAGTAAAATTGTTCAGCACCGATTTGGCGGTCTTGTACAAGATTTTAAAAATAAATGAAGGCATGAGAGCCGAAAGGCAAAAGATGGAGGGAGATATGGGTGGAAAAAGGTGTCGTATAAGCAGTGAACCCCGTAACTTTATGCTTCGAAGAATATCATCCTCTCAGATATTCCCTCGTGAGAAATGTCGCTGTCATGCACGAAGGAGATCGAAAAATTTTTAGTGCGATTCCATATCTCACGTGTTCGCTGTCACTCAGCCCGGACGACGTTCCGTATACTTTGACTTTGCGAGAAGCAAACGCGAATCAATCGTTGTTTTAATTTTTAATTTTTTATTTATTTAAATATTTATTTGTTATTTGTTTTTATTTATTTATTATTTATTATTATTTATTTATTATTTATTATTATTTATTATTATTTATTTATTATTTATTATTATTTATTTTAATTAATTCAAATATTTATTAATATAATATACAATAAATATAATTTAAAAAAAATAAATTAAAATGTAAAATAAAATAAAAAAATAAAAATAAAAATATTTAAAAAAAAATAAAAATAAAAATAAATAAATTATTATTTTAAAAAAATAAATATTTTTTTTTCATTAGCATTTGATTCAATTCCGAGTGATGAAATTTATTTCAATGGATTCAATGCTCACCTTCGAGCTGCCACCTACTTCCAATTACTCTTTCATGTCTTCAAACAATTTCGCTAAATTGGAAGACCAAGTGGATATGAAAAAACTTTTTTTTACACCAGCAGAATTTCATGAATAAATCTCTGAAAGGAATTCCTTGGCTGACAGGCGACAAGACTTTGCGGTTCTTTTATTTATTCACACTTAAAGATTGACCCACTGGAATATTCCATCCACGAAGGTGCATACACAGTATACACGAGTCGAGTCTCAATATCAGCGAGAATCGCAGCTTGCATTGCAACCCAGCGACCCTCTCCCACAATATCAAAATTCAAACAAACATTCTGCAAGAAATACGCTTCCCAATATAAAACTTTGTAGTTCGACCGGATGCTACGTTCGTCGTTCCCTTATCGTTGCAAATTCGAAAATCTACGTGAATTCATTATTTCCCAAAACAATTTTTTCCGTCGATTCAAAAATAAAAATAAAAATTCAGAAAAAATTTAGTTTTTACGAAAAAAAAATTAAAAAAATTTCACTAAATTTTCCAGATTGTTGGGGCGTACGAAATGCCATTCTGTGACCATACTCGAAAGATCGTAACGTCGCCCGAGGGGACTGGACCAAGCATATGCTGTCAATTGACAAAAAAAAAATTACAAAAAAGTTTTCTGTTCTGTTTATCGATATGGAAGCCAGCGTAATAAGATAATGTCTTGACTGATCTCGTTCCCCTCGAAGAGTGCGAGGACTAGGTCCTTAAAAGAATATTCACTGCGACACTTTCCCTTATGCACGAGAGATATTTTTTCCAGACGAGTCTTATCGTCCCATTGGCTCACTAAAAAGTTGGACCTAATTTCCCAGCAATGAAGACCCAAAGAATAGAATCCTCCGAGTCCCAGATTCATCGAGAAAAAAAAACAGTATTTACGTGGCTACGAAGAAAGGAGAAAAAGAAAAAAAATCCTTTTGCCACGAAATCGGTGTGTCAACTTTGTGGTCAGCGTGATAACATGGCCTCGGAGGCTGAGCTTGTTGTGACGTATCTAGAAATAGCGTAGTACTAAATGAAAGGGTTGATCCTGATCGAAAATCGAGATGCCTGTGTGTTGATTTTCGCTGGTGAATATCGTCTACGCGAGCAAGTGAGAAATGGGACGAAACGTATCGAACAAAATATATAGAAACATCGTAAATGTGTTGAAGCTGAGGGAATGGTCAGAATAATGAACGGAGGCTGCGTGGACGAGTGTCCTTGCTGTATATATGGGCAGCAGCGACGACGAGGCCTGGGCAAATTCGTCCAGCCTCTGGGGTGTAATTTAATTCGAGGGTTGAATAGGCACAGTTGTCTATAGTTATAGGTCAACGTGAATGGATATCGTTACCAGGGGGATTGACGAGAGAAATACTT
>JBAJMU010000005.1:14462935-14487224 GCA_037952995.1 Hyposoter didymator
CCTAACAAGGAAGGGCTCGTAGGAAGTAAAAAAGGAAAGATTCCGTCGTTTGGGGGCCGGAAGAGTTGGAAAAAGAACGGAAACTCTGGCGGAATAAAAAGATGTGTCAGGAGCTCGATCGATGTGGCTGATAATTAATTAAAAGAAGCTTGTAGTCGACGTATGGGAAATTAGCGGTACGATCTCCCATGAGAATCTTTTCCCTGCGCGTAGTTGCACATCGCTCGTTATCTCGAGACGTAGACGGGCTGGGAGCTTTTTTTTTTAAGTGTCTACGTATATGAGAATATATAAAAGTGGCAGATCTCTTTTCTGGTCCGAACGACTTGGAAGCACGAGCATAAACATGGGACATTGAAACTTGGAATGATGACCATTTCGAATACGACATTCCAGTCGCTCGAACTTTATGCAAAAAAAAAAAGAGAATTGTGACGTAACGTCGTACGATCGTTACGTCGTACGAGCTGACAGGCATCAGGCCAATGTTTTTGGAAAGAAATATATTTTCGGATATCAAGATCGACGAGAATTTATGGAGAAAAATCCTAGAAATCGTTGTAAGAAACGGATTTTTGAATGGAACGAATTAAGGAGCTTGGACCACGAAATAAAAATAATCAGAATTTTATAAAATTTGGTGACAACAATCTTTGACCTCACGTATAAAAACACAAATTTTTTCCAAATTTTTTATCCCATGGTTTTCGAATAATTGAGAGTTACATCGAATTTCTTATGCACCAGATGTAACCCTGTATATATGTAACCTCCATGCTTCTACACGTGAACTTTAGTGTTCAAATGATCGAGTACTACGTGTTGGAAAAATGTAAAAAAAAATTTGTATTCCCATGTCATTAAAAAACACATTTACAAAATTTTTATCAAATTTTCATTTTTTTGGATTTTTAAATGTTTTTTTAACATGGTTTAGCATCGCAACATCGTATCCTGATGATCCAACTTCCTCAAAAGCGATCGAGCCAAAAAAAACGGATATGTACGAACAGAGCGGCCAGGCAGGTCAGGATCATTTCCTTAAAGTGGACAGCAGCAGCAGGTTCTTTTTCTCGCCCTCTTGGGCTCTCGTACTCGGAGGATCGATCCCCGCTAAATTTGCTTTATCGTTATCGCGACCCAACGTCAGTCATCTGTGCACGTCGGAGACTACACCGAAGAGATATATGTTCATGCTGTTGTGTTGAGTGGATTACTGTATACATTAAAAGAGAGTACATGCTCCCGAGACGACCTCTTGTACGAAGAGCGGGAGGACAGAGTTTATAATTAACTTTTTCGATCGACTCTGTATGTGTCACGTGTCAGTAGATATTGCGGATCTGAAAAGAACAGTAGCGAAAGGAAAGCAGTGCGTGGCGATTGAATTTTTTTGAACAAAAGTTTTAAAGGAAAAGGAGACGCCGACCGAGTCTGTCAAGGAGACTGGACAAATGTTATGGAAGGGTTGGAGAGGACTTTTCTTAGCAGTGCTGTATGGCTATGTTGCCTGCTGGTCTGTGAGCAATACCAGCGAGTCTTTGATCTCATTCTGGATGCATTTCGCCCCGGACGAGAGGATGGATTTTTTGTTGAGTGCTCTGGTGGCCTGAGACGTTTCAAGACCTCTAAAGAATCCGATTATTGTGGCTTCGGGTAATTCCACTCGAAAGCGTTACGGTCAAAGCAAAGCCTCGAAGCAACTTTCCATTTTTCTTTTCAATAGACATACATAAAGATTTTTTAGTCTTTGCTCGTAGCCTGGGGCGTATTATGTTCTTTGAAAAGTTTGTCAGGTTGGTAAGACACCAAAACACTACCCTTAGTGACCTTTGACATCATCTCCATTCAGTAATTTCCATATCGCAAGTCCACATTAAATAATACAGGGGTGAGAATTCGTGCATCATATATACGTATGATCCTTTTTATTAAAAATTTTCCCGCGCGTAATAACCTTCATGGGTGTCCATAAAAAAAAAGTTGGAAACTTGAAGCCCCAGCACGTGTGTAGCTCCGTAACTAACTTCATCAAGCATAAAGGTCATCACTTTTTTTTCCTTTTATTAAAAACTCTGGCTCGGAACATGCAGATGCAAGGACGGAGGATGCCTTTTTGCTGCCCCCTATAGGGGAAGCTCTTGACATCATTTTCCCACATTGTAGCTCGTGGCAACGCTCGTAGCGCGAGTCAATTCAACTAAAAAACTTGGAAACAGGAATCTGCTTGCCCCACAAGACTGCTGGGGAAAATTATCAACGGATATCCACGCCATCTAATGGAGACTTTCAACCAACGACCGTTGATACGAAAGGAACCCATAAGACCACACCGACAGGGCTATCGATCCTGGACATAAAAGCAAAACGTCCGGATGATAAAAAGTTGGCAACGCTTTTCAGACACGCTATGATTTACCTTCTGAAATTCGGCGGGACCCCTGGAATTTTTTTTTTGCCAGTTAAAGTTAAAAATATCAAAAGACTTCTAATGACCAATTTCAGAAAAAGGAGAACGTGTCTTAAAAAAGCACTGAACGTAACTGGAGGAAAAATGGATGTTTTTGCGAAAAATAGAAAATGGTGAGAACCTGGAACCGTTTGAGTTGGCGAGAAAAATCTCATGGACTTTCGGTCCCCGTGGACGAAATGTGTTCCATACCTGGGCACATACCACCTAAAAATAAATATTGATTGCATATCTAGGCTGGTGTGTGACTCCACGTATTACCTGGTGAAAATCTGCGGTACTGGGTACAAAACGGAGATACTTGATAAGACAAATTGTTTGTCAACGTGAAGGATTGAAGCGGCAAGGACAATGACTGCATAAAGAGTTCAAGTGCCGCGGCGTGTCTTGTGATCGAGCTCTTGAAATCAGACAACGATAAGTCAAGTGCACGGAATAGAGTCCGTGATACTGGGGTAGAGATTGGAGTTGGAAAGATTCCAATGAGACGTCTCCAGCATCATCAAGAAAATATCAATGGGACGAAAAAAAATGGCAACTCCCAAAAAATGTGGTGGCTAGTTCAGCTGACAGAACAGGTCATCTGAAATGCAAGAATTGATAGTCACCAGGAACCTTGAAAATTGCATGCACTGCAAAAGTTTGATGGTCCATTTTGAAAGTTCTGCAGCGCAAGGTATTAAGGAACGTTCATTTCGCGATGTACACATCGTTATTGATTTGCTTGAAACTCTCCGAGAGTGTCTGTACGTAGAGCGGAATAAGAGAAGGGGCTATAATTCGATTGTCCGCATCCTTCGGGTCTGGATGGACTTGGACTTTGACGAAAATCGATTAATTGGGTAATCGAATCCGTCGACAGCCCTGTCTCACCCCATCGAAGGTTAAACTAACACAACGAAGCGCGACGTCACTTTTTTTTTATTTTCTTTTAAGGGTAACCGTTGCCTTCTCCTGAAACTCCATTCCTGATGAATTTTTATTAAGTGTTACCTATCGGAGTCTCGATGTGGGCATTTTTCATTTGTACTTCCTGGTGCATAGTTCGGCCGGACAATCGAAACTCAGCCCCCTTCATAACGCCGGAACAAAGCGATTAATACTCATGAATTTAAGTGAAGTAGAAAATCGTACACGTACGATGCTTTGCTTTATATTTTGAGAATCATTCGACTCGAATAGTCTTTTGTATTTAACCGCAAGCCCTTCCGGGCGATTAATTTTAGCAAATTTATCGAAGCAGAAATAGCGATAACCGTGGGGTATATTACCGCATCTCCCACATTTATCTCACCCTCCGCAAGCCAAATCGAGATAAAAACACTCGTGTAATATGCAGACGGTTAAACGTCTATAACAGTCGCACAGGTTTGGACTGCTGTGTGATTTTTTGCAGCCGATGAATGCGTTTAAACTGTTCGTTTATTTGGACCACCGAATGAAAGTTTGAAATTCAGATGAGCAGGCTGGACCGGAATAAACAATTTTCTCCATATTGAAAATTTTTGTTGACAGGGAGGAATGTCAAAATTTGAATGCGTGACGGCGCCACTTGGTAAACAATTCAATGGGATCGAGTTAAAAACGATGACATGCAATCCTAGGCTGACTTTCCGACTCCTGAAAACCTGCTGGGACTTTTAATCCTTGGCTTTTTGTTCCCCCGCTAAATTCTAGCAAAACGGAAAGCAAACTTAAGGATTGTCTTAATCGATCGATATCATTGACTGAGATGCTCGAGATAATACGTTCAAGTATTTTTAGCCTTTCTAGGCCATTTTCTTTTTTTACAGTTACAGCATCATCCGCCCAAGAGATTGAAGGGATTCATAAGGAGGTTGGATTATGAAATCAAAATTATAAGAATTGTATCAAATTTAGTGATAAAATTTTTTTTTTCAAATTTTTTGACCTCATGGTTGTCGAATTGTTGAGAGTTGAATCGAAATTCTCATGCACGTGAACTTTAGTGTTCAATTACTCGAGTACCACGTGGTGGAAAAATCTTAAAATCATTTCATTGTCATTTCTATTGATAAAGAATATTTTTACCAAATTTTGTTTTTATTTTTAAAAAATGTTTTATGTTTTTGACAGGGTTCGGCATGGCATCATTGTATCATCGTGATGCAATCTCCTTAAGAGACTTTCGTAATGCCAGCTGTAAATGTGAACTTTGTCATTTTTCCTGAAAATCAAAATCAGGATCTGAATCAGCATGACCAACAAAATTGGCAGTTTATTGGGGAATAAAAATCATTGTGACAAGTTCTACGACGATGTTTCATCACGTTGAAAGGTCCAGAACGAATAGTCGACCAAAGACAAAGAGCGATTCAAACATTACAGAATTCCCCATCTCACAGCTACCTATGGCTGAGCCAACTTTGCCTGCACCGTTCAACCATTGTGTCGCGCCCAGGTATACAAATGAGAATTTAATCGCTACAGTCAGCTGGAATGTTCATATTTCTCTCTATCCCAACTTAATTGCGTTTCTATGATTACGTTCCTGTAGCTGAATACAAAAAAGTCTACGAATCATTGAAATTTTCATCATTCTGATAAAAATTCAGCATGAATTCATTTTTTCAGACAAAAATTCGTCACTCCGCCATTTTTCAATATTAAGGGCTGAAATTTTAGGATTGTGTGCCCAACATATATTACTACCACCAAAAAAATAACAGTATCCACCGATCATTAATAAAGTATTTTAAAAAAAAGATCTGTGCCAGGCAGACTGCCATTTCAGACTCGTTTTGGGATGATGGACCTTCCCGAAAGAGAGGCTGTGATTAGGTAGGGAAAGTGATAAGAGGGATTGGAAAATGAATCAAGAGCAGAATGAAGAGACATTGAACGAAGAAAATTCGAAATTGGACAAAACTAAACTAACGAAGCTTCGTACGTACAATGAACACGAACCTGGATTGATGCTAACATGAAATATGGGTGCGGATCAGAGCACAGTCTGAATTCAAATCCATGTTGTGAATGCTGGTGAGCATGGCTTTTGAATAAATTCATGGGAAACCGAAAGAGATTTTTCAATATGCTGCTTCATGCTCATTAAGGATCTCTGATGCTCATGAGAATAACAATGAGCAATCATGTTCTATGATGATACTTCCAAGCGATGAGGTCAACAGTTGTTTGGAGATAATGGGTCAGGATCACGAAACAACTGGCCAAAACGAAAATCAATATTTAATCAATAGCCTGATGGAAAGGGTGGAAAGATTCCTACCCAAAGACGCGAAAAAGGGTCGAACCTGACCAATTTAATTAGGCGAAGCCTGTTTGGAAGCTTTGCAAATTCCCCATAGCTCGTAGACTAGGAATACATAATCGTTCACCCTGGAAGATGATTTATTTACAAGATTCGGTGTTTCGCTAAAGGAGGGGAGAAAATGCCATGGAGGGCTAAAAGGTCTGGAGACTTTTTCCACGTAAAAGGGATGAAAAATCTTGGAAATATGAGAGGAAAATCAGGATAGGAATCTTTTCAGACTCGGTGGCTCATTATGAATCGTCGAATGGTCAATTTTTTTCGTGCCACTCGTTTTAGGGCAGGATCTTTTGGTTTTTACAGAACATGAAGAATCTAGAGCCAGGATATTTGAAATTGAAAATGTTCTGTACAAATAGTGGAGTTCTCTGATGGTTGACCGTAGCGATGAAAACTTCGATATTATTGAAAATGGTAGATGGCCAATCTCTAATGCAAGTTCGCCAGATGCATTTATCGCCCGGTGAGTTTGTGTCCAACGCGGGAGTCCATTAGAGCAATTACTCTCGGGACACGGTCACGTTTCATGTATAACGGGTACACTCTCTACGATCTCTGCTCCCGAGAAGATTTTTTATCTGGAGGGGGATAAATATAAGCATGACCTCGAAAAGGATCTAAACATAGCAGAATAAATTTCATTCGATAGACAACAGCGTTGTTGGGGTGCACCGAAGTTATTTGCTTTGTCGTTGAATCAAGAGAAAATGCTTTTTCCGAAAGGCAAGAGTTTCCTTTCGAATATTTTGACCCTTCGTGGTCACTAGGGGTCAAAATGACCCGGAGCTGGAATAACTACAAGATGCTGGGGCTCGAGACGGTTGGCCTCCTGTCCAACGGTGCTTCAGGGTGCGCAAAGAATTTTTTTTTTTTTTTACACATTGCCTCCTTGTTGATTTTTTTTCGCCATTTTGAAAAATGGGTAAAAATTTTTTGGCATGATATTCTCATTCCGAAAGGTTTGAACTAGTGTCCTGAATTTTTGTTTGTCGTTCGGAACGATACTGGCAACGTGGCAAGCGTTTAAACACAATAATACTTTCGTATTTCGAAAATGCCATCGACACTAATTTCGTGCAGCCTAAAAATGCTCTAATTATTATTTCAGCACGCACAGCGTTGGGGTTTGGGAAGAAAAGAAAAATAAGACTCGAATTGGCATGAAAAGAGGGTTCTACGTCTGAGGTTCTGGAAGACAAATAATCCAATAACGAATGCAACGAAGCCAGCTGGCAGTCTCTTAAGAAGCTTATACATTTATGTATGAAGCGTAAGTTCGTTGTCTCCCACATGCTTACCAGGACGGATTTTACTAAATTTCCGCCCCACTCACTCGCCACTCTGTTTATATAAAAAATTCTTTCCGATCCAGAGAGTTTGTAAATTTACTGACGTACTGACGTTCATTTTCTATTGCTACTTTACGTTTCAACGTGCCACGACACATTCGAGGAATACACCAAATATAGGAGCGAGATTGATTCAATCTTCCACGAGGTAACTCGGGCAACTTCAATATTTGAAGAATGAGACCCAACAGAAATTTGCTTCGAAAGGTTCAACGATCGATCCAAGTATTTTAAACATACTTTCCTTCAAATCGGAGCATTTTGGTGCACTGGGAATAAAATTTTGTGAAAAGTCGTCGATATATTTTGATGAATACGGTAAACTATATATTTTTGGATAATTTCAAAATTTTCGTCATTTTGGCGGTGCATTTGGTTTCTAATGGAATTGTCAACGAAATTTACGAGTCGAACGACAAAAATTTTCTTCCGAAGAGACTTTCTAAAATATTTCTTCCTGCAATGTAACAAATTTTTGGGATTATTCAAAAAAACGTTTAGTCGAACGTATCGAACTAAATATCAATCTTTTCCAACAAAATTTTGTTAAAAATCGTCGATATTTTGTTGAACACGAAATATTTTTGGATAATTTCAAAAAATTTCGTCATTTTGGCAGTGTATTTGGTTTCTAATGGAATTGTCAACGAAATTTACGAGTCGAACGACAAAAATTTGTTTCCAAAGAGACTTTCTAAAATATTTCTCGGTATTATAAAAAAAAAAGCCTTTGGTTGAGAGTTTCGAACAAAATGTCGATCTTTTTCAAGAGAATTTTGTTTTCAGTGATCGGGTAAAAAATGACAGCCCGGAATGCACGTCAGTCTGTGAGAGGTGATGGAAAGAAAAAAAAAGGGATTGGAAGCTGACGTAGCGGGGTGTGATTCTGACGTTATACTGCCGGTGCCCTTTAGGCCCTTAATCAGCTGTCTGAGCGATTCCGCTTGCTGGTTACCTCGCAAGCGCCTACGTCTGTCAAGTACAGAGAAAGTGGAATATGAGTGCATGAGAGGAAGAGAGAAACATGAGAGCACCCAATCAGCACACGGAGGCTTAAAGTGCAAGATCGATAATGAACGTTTTCTCACACAACGGCACGTCGTGCGAAAAGTCCTCACTCGCACTTTCTCTAAGATTGGATTCCCTTGAGTAATGTCACTATGGTGTCACTTGTTTGAAAAGTGTCTACGAAAACCCCCGCGTGTTTCGTCTTTTCTTTGGAGGCGCCGAAAGAGAAATTCCTTCACGAAAAAANAAAAAAAAAAAAATGAAGCTTTCCATCAAATCTTTTGAAACTGAACCGTAAAATAATTTGCAGCGTTTTTTGCAACTTCCATGGAAAGTCAAGAGAAAATACATACCCATACACAATATCCTGGAAAATTTACAAAAATTAAAGCGATTAAACGATTTTTCCTAAAATTCAAAAAATCGTACAATTTCAACCGTTCAACCGAGATTTTCCAAATTCAATACCAACCTTCCCATTATGATGCTCTGTTTGTAAAAAAAAAATTAGTAGTAAATCTTCAAATTTGCGCAAGTCAGAGCGTCGACAGCCTTTTTTGAAAATTTCAAAATCCCCTAGAATTCGTATTTTTCTAGCAATTGCAACAAAATTCTCAGAGAACGAAGAGCTTGTCTAGATCAACGTGTGTGCGAAACGGGAGCCCTGTAGCTCGAACCGTTCTCGAGTTACGAACGTTTGAATTTTGCAGTTCCAGAAAATACACACACACATCCGTACAATTTCTCTAGATACGATTTTTCGATGTTTTGGGAAATTTTAAGGACATTGTCATTGAAAAGTGGAAAATCGAAAAGGAAGCAAAACGATAATTTTGTCGAGTTTGGCCAGTAGCTCTACGGGAATTTAAAAAAATTCTTTAGCCCATTGATTAACTTTGTAAATAACGAAAAATCAGGAAACTGTCTGAAGCATCATGAATGATTGATAATCTCGGTAGTATGCATGCTCGGTGCAGCTCCGAGCTTATTCACGTTTCCCATATACGAGGATCGTATACGTGCATGTGTTTGAAAATTTCCAACATTTTTCAATAGCGATCGAAATAACAGGGATGGGTACACTCGTTCCTGAATATTCCCCGAAGAAGGAGCACGAAGTTTGGCACGAGAACGATGCTCGTACAGGGAATCCTTCGCCAGGATCTCTCATTTTCTTTGGCTCTCTCGTTTTTATGGAAAAAACATGGAAAGGGCGCAAGTTTATCGGACATATGCGAGAAACGTTGAGCTCGAGTGATATCGTGCGAGAAAAGGCTCTTAGTGGTTATTCACTCGGGTGCTCACGCACACACGTTCGCCTGAAATAGAAAGAGAAGCTCGCGCGATGCTGCTGCTTTCTTAGCTGTACAAGGCCTCGCGCGTCCCGACGTTTTTTACTCTCGCTGCGTCTCTCTTTGCAACGCCATTCCCTTGCTACTTTTCATACAGTGTTTTCTTTTCTCGACCAGTGAGTTTTCCTAGCGTATACGATATCAGCGTCCTCAGGAGTCTAGATAAGCTCGTGCGAGCTTGGCAAGTGAGAAGGAAAGAGAAACGTGGAGCAGGATTCAATTTGCTTTGGTTATAGGCTCCATTTTCTTGAGATCGATTCGCAGTCGTGTGCTCGGGGCGAAAATCGCAGCAATTCGATCATTTTTTTTCGCGTGCCTTTTTTTAATTTTTTTTTTGGCCATCCGGTTATTTTTTGTGTGCGTCTTTATTTTTTCGTTTTATCTGACACTTTTCCTCGTTGCTGCTGCAGATCGAGAGCAAACTGCCGGAAAAGCCTCCGGGCTTTTTCGCTCTTTTCCAGTCTCTCGAAGTCGCTTCGATCTCGTGGAAAGGCGAATCGAAATGACCTACGAAACATTTTTCCTTTTGTAGAGATTCTCGCGCGCCTTTGACGCGACATACCGAACGAACAAATACGAACAAATTTTTGCAGCTTTATATTCTTTGGAGGATTCGCATTTCGTAAGACTTTCAATCGCGGTAACGAGACACTGGTCGAGAGATCGAGAATAACATTTCCATCATCCATCCCCATTTATATGAAAAAAAGGGGAGCGATGCGAGGGAACAGAAATCTTCCACGTGCGATAAAGTGAAATAAGAATCGACGCGAGAATGTTTCTCGTGCTTTTTTTTTCGGGCGTAGGAGAAATAAGTTTCTCACTCGGAATTGTTCAATAAGAACGCGATACTGACGATGGAGTTCTTTGTCATTGGAACGGTAATCTGGGGTCAAAACGACCCCAGACGACTTTAAATCCCTTTTTCCCTTCGTTCTCCCGATTTTTATCGTTTTACCGCATTTTTGACCAATTTTTCGGCTTTAAGCAATATTGCAGCAGGCTCACCTGATTCTGCATTAAAAAACGAAAAGAATGAGCCCAAGGAGAAGCCTTTTCGTTAAATTTTACCGGAGATATGAATTTTTCAAAATTGGGGTCATTTATAACTTTTTACTTGATTTTCCATTTTATCGTTTCATTGAATTTTTGATTAATTTTTTGACTTTAAGCAAAATTGCTCCAGGATCACGTGATTCTGTATTGAGAAACGAAAAGAATGAGCCCAAGGAGAAGCCTTTTCGTTAAATTTTACCGGAGATATGAATTTTTCAAAATTGGGGTCAATTTGACCCCAGGTTAGCGAAAAAAAGTCTTCCGAAGGAAAAATCAGGTTCATTGCGACTCTATAGTGTGGAATCTCGTATCCGGCAATGCACACAAATGATACTCCAACGAGGAAACGAATGGGAATAAAACGAAATCGGAATTTGGCCAAGTGGTCAACTCGCTCAATTTCGAGCCATTGGATGATAAACTTTTCCCATCTAGGGCATCCAGAGAAATGAAGGGGGAGCGTAAATGGCCGCAATAAAAAATGACGGTCAATGGGGCGAGAGTAAGACGAAGAGAGAGAGANAGAGAGAGCGAGAGAGAGAGAGAGAGAGAGGGAAAATACGAAATGGAATGGGTTGATTGATCAGCTCGATGTATGGCTCGAATTATCGCTAAACCAATGCTTATCTTAACTAGGGGATTATAGCTCATC
Organism: Hyposoter didymator; assembly: GCA_037952995.1. Taxonomy (NCBI): domain Eukaryota; kingdom Metazoa; phylum Arthropoda; class Insecta; order Hymenoptera; family Ichneumonidae; genus Hyposoter; species Hyposoter didymator. The sequence goes on from JBAJMU010000005.1 coordinate 14,474,115, forward strand.
CTGATAGACGTTGAGTATAATTTGATCCTGCGGTGCCGAAGAGCTCTCACGAATGATAATCCTATACGCATCAGGCAGCTCCTAATTCCGAAAAGAGACACCGATACCTTCGTACGAAAAAGCTTGGCGTGTGCGTATGTTAGCGAAGAGTATAAGCCCACAAGACGATGTTCCTCCAATCCCCCAGAGTGATTCGATGCATCATTGAACTGCAAAATGCACTCGCAGGAAGTAAAATAAGTTACTTCTCCAAATTCTTTTCCTCACGAATAAAAAACGATGTCAAACGTCGAAAATTTCGAGTGTATCAAAATACAAGACAAAATCGTTTCACTGGAAATTAAATTTTGTTAAAAATCGTCGATATTTTGTTGAACACGATAAACTAAATATTTTTCGATAATTTCAAAATTTNCGATAAACTAAATATTTTTTGATAATTTCAAAATTTTCGTTATTTTGACAGTATTTTCTGGTTTCTAATGGAATTTCCAGCAAAATTTACGATTCGAACGACAAATATTTGCTTCCGAAGAGACTTTCTAGAATATTTCTTCCTGCAATGACACAATTTTTGGGATTATTAAAAAAAAAAACGTTTGGTCGAACGTATCGAACTAAATATCGATCTTTTCCAACAAAATTTTGTTAAAAATTGTCGATATTTTGTTAAACACGAAATATTTTTCGATAATTTCAAAATTTTCGTTATTTTGACAGTATTTTTGGTTTCTAATGGAATTTCCAGCAAAATTTACGAGTGGAACGACAAATATTTGCTTCCGAAGAGACCTTCTAGAATATTTATTGCAGCAGTGACTCAATTTTTGGGATTATTAAAAAAAAAACGTTTGGTCGAACGTATCGAACGATATATCGATCTTTTTCAAACAAAATTTCGTTAAAAATCGTCGATATTTTGTTGAAAACGGTAAACTAAATAGTTTTTGATAATTTTCAAAATTTTCGTTATTTTGGCAGGTTTTTTGGTTTCTAATGGAATTTCCAGCAAAATTTACGAGTGGAACGACAAAAATTTGCTTCCGAAGAGACTTTCTAGAATATTTCTTCCTGCAATGACACAATTTTTGGGATTGTTAAAAAAAAAAAAAACGTTTGGTCGAACGTATCGAACAAAATATCGATCTTTTCCAACAAAATTTGGTTTTCAGTGCAAAAACTATACTGAACGACTGATTTTTAAAAAAGCCCGATCAGCGATACTGCACATTGAAATTTTGTTCGCGCCTGCACCAATTATCGAAACGAAACGCTAAGAAAAAATGAAGAAATTGATGAAACAACGTAGAAAATTTTTGTATGTAGGTCATGCAGCGCGAACAGCGTGTCGATCGTAATTTTTGTTCTCTCCATTTTTATTTGTATTGTAATAAAAGAGCATTAGTCTTTATAAAACTGTTTTCCTTTAGTCCTATAAAATTTGAAATATGAGGATGAGTGGAGCGAAGAAACAGCAGCATTGATACGGATACATAACTATTGATCGGAGGATGCAATTTAAAAGGAAGAATCTTGTCACGGATTGTATGTTTCCGGAAAGCGAAAATGCTATAAAACTGGGTCTTGCCCTCGCGGCATTGCGACTTTTACGACTCTTAGGATCGAGCTTTCCCGGCCCCTTTATTTTTTTTCTTTTTTTTCCTTTTTTTTTCGTCACGCGGTTGAACTTTCATCGACTAGGACTCGTGACGTCGTTGTTGGAGAGAGCGAGCGAGACAAGTCGTAAACTTTCGTTCGTCGCTCTCACAGAGACGTAAAAATATCGTCAGTTAAAGCGACGAATGGACCGTGCTCGGAATACCTCGACGGAAAAGTTTTACCTCGTTTTTTTTTTTTCAAACGAGTGGTTGGATGTAAGGAATAAAAAAATCGTCTCCATCAAATCATCGCGTGTACGTACATCGAACTGAGATGAAAGAATTCGTTTGAATTCAATTGCGACTGTAAAAAATTACGTTAAAAAAAAAAAAAAATTACCATCGATTGGAATCGCTGCCAAAAAAAAGAGAAAGACTCGTACACAATATCTTACGAAATTTGCAGGAATTTGGACGATTTTTAAAAAAACTCAGATTTTTTTTGGTCTCAAGATAATTGGCTTCTTTTTAAAAAATGTCTCGAATTACGTGGTGGGAATAATTTTCAAAGCACGATTCCTATCGGTTTCAAGAGACGCAGTCGCTGGATGGAAAGACAAAAATCTTTTTCCTCTATAAACAGGATCAGGACAGAAAAAACAGAGATGCGACTGATTATCTTGCGCGCAGTAAAATTAAAGACTGCGCGAGGGTTTCGGGACCTTCGTGGACATCAGTTCGGAACGAGAGAAGAGGATTGGGAGAGTAATTCGGTGCGGTTACGGTCGCTATGGGATTGTGAAACGGTTCGCCTTGGGAAAGAACGAATTGGGTGGAAGTAACGCTGATGCGGCGTTCGAAATGGATGGGAGAAGCGTGAAAAAGCTTTAGCGTGCGATTTTCTACCTCAAGCGACGACAGGACATATTACAGAGCTCGAAGAGTCCATGGAAAATGTATGCTTCACGTACAGAAAGGCGGAAAGCAACACGCGTTGATTGTACGCTCGGGAAATGTACTATATGCGCGGAAAGTCTCCGTGGCGTATAAGTCTAAATGACCGATTCGCAAGAGGCTTTCGCAAGGGTGCGAGAAGAGGAAAGGGTGCGTTAAAAATCGTCGATATTTTGTTGCAAACGGTAAACTAAATATTTTTGGATAGTTTCAAAATTTTCGTTATTTTGACAGTGTATTTGGTTTCTGTTGGAATTTTTAGCAAAATTCACGATTGAAACGACAAGAATTTGCTTCCGAAGAGATTTTCTAGAATATTTCTTCCTGCAATGCCACAATTTTTTGGATTATTAAAAAAAAAACGTTTAGTCGAACGTATCGAACTAAATATCGATCTTTTCCAACAAAATTTTGTTAAAAATCATCGATATTTTGTTGAAAACGGTAAACTAAATATTTTCAGATAATTTTCCAAATTTTCGTTATTTTGGCAGGTTATTTGGTTTCTAATGGAATTTCCAGCAAAATTTACGATTGGAACGACAAAAATTTGCTTCCGAAGAGATTTTCTAGAATATTTCTTCCTGCAATGCCACAATTTTTGGGATTATTAAAAAAAAAATCGTTTAGTCGAACGTATCGAATTAAATATCGATCTTCTCAAACAAAATTTTGTTAAAAATTGTCGATATTTTGTTGAACACGGTAAACTAAATATTTTTGGATAATTTCAAAATTTTCGTTATTTTGACAGTGTATTTGGTTTCTAATGGAATTTCCAGCAAAATTTACGATTGAAATGACAAAAATTTGCTTCCGAAGAGATTTTCTAGAATATTTCTTCCTGCAATGACACAATTTTTGGGATTATTGAAAAAAAAAAAAGTTTAGTCGAACGTATCGAACTAAATATCGATATTTGCCAACAAAATTTTGTTAAAAATCGTCGATATTTTGTTGAACACGGTAAACTAAATATTTTTGGATACTTTCAAAAATATTTGGTTTCTAATGGAATTTTCAGCAAAATTTACGATTGGAACGACAAAAATTTGCTTCCGAAGAGATTTTCTAGAATATTTCTTCCTGCAATGCCACAATTTTTGGGATTATTAAAAGAAATCGTTTAGTCAAACGTATCAAACAGAATATCGATCTTTTCGAAAAAAAAAAAAAATTTGTTTCTACTGATATCCATGGGCAAGTGACCCGAGATAAAAAGCCACCAAGGTGGATTCGTGAGCTCAAGGAAAGTGGTATCCGAAAGCTGTCTTGTCAGAGTCGTGATGTATATTGCGGTCCATACACGCGGCGGTACTTTAGCCGCAGACTCGTTGCTCTCTTTCTATTCCCACGGAAAGGGCGAAGGACAATCGCATGGAAAATTCGCTGATGAAGAAAATGTAGAGATTCACACGACCGCGCGAACGAATCGATGGTAAAGCGCGGGCTCTTTGAGGCTCCGGAAAATTCTCTACCTTTACATTATTCTGACAAAATAGGGCGCAGGGATTTTCCGAGCGCGCGGAATATCACTCTGCTGGTGAAATCCTTAGGGTTGATTTTTACAGGATACGACTTATCCGAGGTTTCCTAGCTCCGTGCTCGCGTGTGATTACCAGGGAGACATAGAGAGCGTGGGAGGAGGGAGGGGGGGGGGAGAGCAAGCTATCAACGTTTCTGCGACTAACCGAGCTTTTGCAATCGTCCCCACCGAGCCACTGATACTGCGGAGGGCACGAAATGGAAAAAGGTTCACTTCCATTACCACACACCGTAGATTTCTGCATGGATTTTTTTTCCTTCGTTTATCAGTCCCGAGCGAAGCATTATCGCACTGTGTGATGTTTATTCTCGGCGTTTAACCCTCCGGGGTCACGAGGGGTCAAAATGACCCCGAGTGCATAAAAAATTATTCCAGGAAGTTTTTTGAGCATTTAATTGATACTATGGACCCAGAGAATTAGCTGAGAATGGAATATTTAACGCTCCAGGGGTCGAAATGTCCTTCGGGGTGCCCGAAGAATTTTTTTTTTTTTTTTTACACATTGTCTCTTTGCTGATTTTTTTTCGCCATTTTGAAAATTGGATAAAATTTTTTTGGCACGATATTCTCGTTCCGGAAGGTTCGAACTAACGTAATGAATTTTTTTGTGTCGTTCGGAACGATACTGGCCACGTGGCGAGCGTTTTAACATCCCGGGGTCATTCTGACCCCGTGTGACACCAACGCGTTATTTCTAGAACGTGGGAGCACGGAGGATTTCTATATCAAATGAGGAAAATTCAATGGAAAATCCCCACGGAAAATACTCTCAACCTGAACAACCATTAAGCATTTTCACTGTTAGTCTAATAGTTTTGTTCCAGGAGCAGCTTTTCCTCGTTAAAACGTGTCAATGGACACTAGCGCAAACGCGCCCGCGATTTCGTTGGCGAAATGGCACGTACTTATTGTCCTACAAAGTGTATATAAGCACTTTCCAATATGCCTAACCCCTCAATCATCCTCCTCTTTCTCTTTCTGCTTCTCTCTAATTTTCCTGTCCCCAGAGTCGTCCAAATTAATTTCTCCCTGCAACTATTTCAACAAACTAATAATTTTTTAAATTACAGTCGAATTTCGATCATTTCTGCGCGTAGCGACGTTGGCCAAGAGCTTTCCGTTCGCGGTTGAGAAATTTCAACCTTTAATTTCCGATCGATTATCCGCCAAAAACAATGCAGAAATGTCCGAACGACAAATTGACTTCGAAAACTATTGAAAATTTGAAAAACTCGGTATGTCCGAAATTTGGTGCAAAATTAAATGCGCGATTACGAGGTTAATGACTATTAACAATTTTGTATTATTTTAATTTATTTTATTTTATTTTTTTTATTTTTTTTTATTTTTTTTTATTTTTTTTTATTTTTTTTTATTTTTTTTATTTTATTTTTATTTTATTTTTTTATTATTTTATTTTTTTATTATTTTATTTTATTTTATACATAAAAAAAAAATTTCGCCACCCACTATGTTTTGGACTGATTATGAGAATTTTGATAAATTATTTGTCACGTGATTAGGCCTCATTGGAGCACTAAACGTTCTGCCCCATTTTCTCTACATTCTGAAGGAACGTCGGTGGAGTTTTCGAACGCGTAACATCATGAATCAGTAACCACGAGTACGGATCGAGCATCAATCATCGTACGGTTGGTCAATTTTTAGTATTTTTTTGGTCTATTTTTTCCACGTTTTTTATTCACTTTTTTTTCATCCCCCAAAACTCAGGTCGCGAGATTTTCAAATATCCTGCATAGACGGGACGCTATGGAAAACGTAAAATATCGCGTACGTGCATTGTAGGGGAACACTCGCGTTTGGTTTCGCCCCACCACTCGTCCGCATTCGCAGCGTGTGCATTGGTTCGGGGTCAAAGTTTCTACATCGGCGGAAATTGCAGCAATTTTTTATTTATTTTTTTTTTTTTCATCACTGCGCCTGTATTCGTGTGACCGAACGAATAAAGTGGCTGAGGTAGTAATTGGACTTTGGCATCGTTCGCACGACGCTAAAGTCCAAGATCGAAATTTATTAATAATTTTTGCAGAATTTTTTTTTTTCGACATTTTTTTTGTATTAAAAATTGCACGAATCGAATACAATCGTCCAGGTCGTTACTCAAGGGTTGAAAATACATTGTGGTATTTTTATTTTATTTTTTTAAACGATTTTTCAACTATTTATCGGATTCCAAAGTGAGTGGGGTTGATAAAACACCCCCAATGACTATTACGTCACAATCTGGAGGTGCGACTATTAATGGTTAAATTTGTGCAACTATAACGATGAGATTCACCGCGGGTAGTATTTTAATGATTTTAACAGACTCTCACAAAACCATTGGCATGCAGCTCGTTAAATTTAGTTTTCTCAACGAACAGCACGTACAGTCTTGCGCTCTAAAAAGTTGAATTTGTGGAAATGGCATGGATACAATAAAATAAAAAGTCTGGAAATAGTGCAATCGCAGGGTTTCTTATCGAAACTTGTTTGAGTTTTTTCATCCAATTATAAGTTGTCGATATCTCTTGTGAGAAGTGTGAACACAGTCCAGTGGCTGGACAAGAGGATTGCCTCCGTGTATAGCCTGTTATACGACTCAAGGGTTCATCGATCATAATTAGGTCGATCTACTATGTACGTACATGAGCTGTTGTGTTTATGAGGATGGGGATATGTACCGAAAGCTGCATTGGAAATAAGATTTTGTTAAAAATCGTCGATATTTTGTTGAAAACTAAATATTTTTGGATGATTTCAAAATTTTCGTTATTTTGGCAGTGTATTTGGTTTCTAATGGAATTTCCAGCAAAATTTACGATTGAAACGACAAGAATTTGCTTCCGAAGAGACTTTCTAGAATATTTCTTGCTGCGAGGACACAATTTTTGGGATTATTCAAACAAAAAAAACGTTTAGTCTAACGTATCGGACTAAATATCGATCTTTTCCAACTAAATTTTGTTAAAAATCGTCGATATTTTGTTGAACACGATAAACTAAATATTTTTGGATGATTTCAAAATTTTCGTTATTTTGGCAGTGTATTTGGTTTCTAATGGAATTTCCAGCAAAATTTACGATTGAAACGACAAGAATTTGCTTCCGAAGAGACTTTCTAGAATATTTCTTGCTGCGAGGACACAATTTTTGGGATTATTCAAACAAAAAAAACGTTTAGTCTAACGTATCGGACTAAATATCGATCTTTTCCAACTAAATTTTGTTAAAAATCGTCGATATTTTGTTGAACACGATAAACTAAATATTTTTGGATGATTTCAAAATTTTCGTTATTTTGGCAGTGTATTTGGTTTCTAATGGAATTTCCAGCAAAATTTACGATTGAAACAACAAAAATTTGCTTCCGAAGAGACTTTCTAGAATATTTCTTGGTGCGATCACACAATTTTTGGGATTATTAAAAAAAAAAAACGTTTAGTCGAACGTATTGAACAAAATATCGATCTTTTCCAACAAAATTTTGTTAAAAATCGTCAATATTTTGTCAAACACGTTAAACTAAATATTTTTGGATAATTTCATAATTTTCGTTATTTTGACAGTGTATTTGGTTTCTAATGGAATTTCCAGCAAAATTTACGATTGAAACAACAAAAATTTGCTTCCGAAGAGACTTTCTAGAATATTTCTTGGTGCGATCACACAATTTTTGGGATTATTAAAAAAAAAAAACGTTTAGTCGAACGTATTGAACAAAATATCGATCTTTTCCAACAAAATTTTGTTAAAAATCGTCAATATTTTGTCAAACACGTTAAACTAAATATTTTTGGATAATTTCATAATTTTCGTTATTTTGACAGTGTATTTGGTTTCTAATGGAATTTCCAGCAAAATTTACGATTGAAACAACAAAAATTTGCTTCCGAAGAGACTTTCTAGAATATTTCTTGGTGCGATCACACAATTTTTGGGATTATTAAAAAAAAAAAACGTTTAGTCGAACGTATTGAACAAAATATCGATCTTTTCCAACAAAATTTTGTTAAAAATCGTCAATATTTTGTCAAACACGTTAAACTAAATATTTTTGGATAATTTCATAATTTTCGTTATTTTGACAGTGTATTTGGTTTCTAATGGAATTTCCAGCAAAATTTACGATTGATACGACAAAAATTTGCTTCCGAAGAGACTTTCTAGAATATTTCTTGCTGCGAGGACACAATTTTTGGGATTATTAAAAAAAAAAACGTTTAGTCGAACGTATCGAACAAAATATCGATCTTTTCCAACAAAATTTTGTTTTCAGTGTGTATTCGTGCCTGTGATCACATTCTCCGAATGATAAAATTCACTCAATTGCTGGTTTTCGTTAATAAAAATAAAAATAAATTTTTCGAAATGGACTTGTTAGAAAATTTCATACGAACGAATAGTTTAATTTTTTTCAACTCACCCTGAACATGTCGCTCCTTATCCATCGCCACACGATTCAAGCCGAGTAAGCCACCGATCCTCCGGATCACTGCATCCTGAAACTTCTCTATCTTGATCGATCGCGAATCTATATATTCATTGAAAAAACGTCCGGTCACTGAGACCAGTATGCGGGGCGGCCCGGTATGCCCAATGAGAACTGAGCAGAGAGGAAAGAAAATAACTTTGGTAAAACGAGAGTGAACCAAGAGCCGACGAAAAAAAAAGAAAAAAAATTAAGATGGCTGAAAATAATTGAATGCGTTGGCGTGATTATTCCTCGAGCACTGTGACCGCGGGATTGAAACAAAAAACTTTGCAGCTTTGTGTAGTTTTTAATTTCTTTTTTTTTTTTTTTTTAATAAAAAAAGGGTCTGGGCTGAATTTTTTAAAATCGCCGTCACGTAGAGCAGGTTATTTCGTGAATATGAAATATTTTCGTGTGCGTGTAGCAACGAGACTACGCGGAGAAATAAAAAAAGCTCGTTATCCGAGCAAGTCCATTGGCCACGACGGTCCTTACATGAATATGTAATAATCTAGTGGCCGAATCACGACTAAAGGGAAGAGCAGAAAGTTTTATTAATTAAGCAACTCGGCTGCTGGAACACTTTTTTATTTTTCGATTTTTTTTTCTTTTTTTTTTTTTCTCTACCGTTTTGCGTAACACAAATTTGAGTGAAAATCACGTTCGTTACGATCGATCTCCGGGTGAGGGAGGAAGATTTATTAAAAGGTGGAGCGGAGGCGCATTGAGCAGGATGAATAGCAAGAGGGAGAGAGAAAGGCGCGTAGATGATTGAAAACGAAAATCGATTCCGTTTTCCTGCAGCAATATCCAAGCGCGATGGTCGCGACGGAAAATGATTCACGTCGAAACACTGCGGACGTGTTTGTATTCCGTTGTATGGTCAAAGTTTCGGTAGGAAACAAAAAATGAAAAAGCGAGAGCGAGCACGTTTGACTGGTTGCTCGAGGAAAAACGAACGTGGTCCCGCTCGGGATAACTTCGACAAACTGGCGATGCGATGGGTTACGGGCAGCTGGACGGCCTTTCGAGCGTCCCACAGTCCGCGCGCGGAATCGCGAATATCTGCGTGCGCACCGGCCCCCGATATATATTCCTTCCTATTAAACGGCTAAGAATTCATTCTTCGTCGCTAGGAAAATGAGCCATGAGACGATGCGAATTTGTGCTTTGGAAAAACTTTCGATAAATTGAACAAAATTGACTCTCGCGAGAGCAGAAACAAACGACAATCCATCGATAAGGCGAGAGGGGGTGAGATGAAGTTTTCTAATAAACGAAATTCATAGAATAATTTTAATGATCCAGAGACGCGGTCGCAGCTCGACACCAAATATTATGAAAAAAAAAAAAAAAAAAAAAAATCGCAAATTTTCCCTGGGAGGACCTTCATTTTTAATTTTGGCGTCCTTATAGAGGAATCTTTGAGCATCTTAGGGAAGCAATCATCAAATTTCAATTTGCAGCGTTTTTTTTTAAATTTGAATTTAAATTTTATAATTTCGAAAAATTTTCTAAAAAGTAAAAAGTACACTGAAAAAAATTTTTTGTTAAAAAACGTTGTTATTTTGTTGAACACGTTGTACTGAATTTTTTTTGATAATTTCAAAATTTTCGTTATTTTGACAATATATTTGGTTTCAAACGGAATTATCAGCAAAATTTACGATTGGAATGTCAAAAATTTGCTTCCGAAGGGATTTTCTAGAATATTTCCTGCTGCGATGACACAATTTTTGGGATTATTCGAAAAAAACGTTTAGTTTAACGTATTGAACAAAATATCCATTTTTTCCAATAAAATTTTCTTCACAGACTTATAAACAATATTTCAAAAAATTTTCAGAAATTAGAGCAGTTGGAAGATTTTTCAAAAAACTCAGACGTCGAAAAGTTTGCATAAAAACCATTGGAATCTCAGGACATGAGTCACTGAAGACGTTTGTTACTGCAAATTCAAGACGAACGTTGATTCTTCTATTGAGCTTGAGGAAAATGAAGGTACCGGATGGAGAGAAAATTCTGTGCAAGGTTGTGACAATTGTCCAGTCCATAAAACGTGGCAGGCTGAAGAAGAGAGGGAAAAAAAATAGAGACTGTGAGAGTTCCACATTGACATGGATTTTCATCGACCAGCGATGATCGAGTTTAGCTGGCTTAAGATTTCCAGCAGCAGCTGGTCGGCCCTGCAGCTTCGCACTGATAGCAGTAGGACGACGACACACGAAGAGAAGAAAGGTGAGGAAAAAAGGTTGAAGAGAACGCAACAAAAAAGTAGATGGATGATGGGGAGTGAAGTAAAAAAAAAAAAAAAAAAAAAAAAAGGGANAAAAAAAAAAAAAAAAAAGGCACGAACGGGGCAAACGGGGGCGCGTGCGTGTGTGTGCAGGTGTTTGTGTGGGAGCAGTAGATTAGGTCGAAGCAGAGATAGTCATGATATTAATACATGCGAGCATGATGATGCTGGGTCAGAAGGCTTTGTCGATCAGCGACGTGTAAGATCGAATCTATCGCTGTCCTTTTTGCTCCTGCGATGCTGGAGAAAGCTCTGGATGTTGGGGCAACTCGTTAACGTGTATGCCGGATGATCCAACACGTTGTATTTCTGTACCGTGCCCAGGAATGGCAAGATGGAGCAAAAGAGAGAAAGAGAGAGAGAGAGAGAGAGAGAGAGAGAAAGAAAATACCCTTGATGGCACTAACGACGAGATAAAATGGTGACTAAAGGGGATATCTTAATGGCAGAGGATGGAATCCATGTCTCATGGTTTCCTTCATAAAGAATTAAGAGTTCAACTCAAAACGATGCAAAAGCCAATTGGACGAGAGTTCTTGAACAAAAGAGCTCAATGAAACGTCAATATGGGCACTAAACTATATGAACGCACTTAATGCACCGTGCGGAGCATCGCTTACGACGCGTAACAAACATCACCCCCTGCTTCATATCCTTTGTACAGACGCACCATTGAATTAACGTTATTGTACGGTAAAGGGCTGCCCCGAAACAAAGCTACATTGGTACACTTTGAACTTGATCAACTTGAATCGTAACAAAGCGATTGTCTTCCAGCCTCTGAACAAGCACGTTTGTTAAACCATCTGTGGCTGCAGTTGTCAACGTGTTAATCGTCTTCAGCATCATTTAGCAATCATTTATTTTTTACTGTCATTTATTCCACTTCATATGATGATGCACATTTTGCTTCCTCATGCGGAGGAAGCTTTGAGACGGTTATCATTTTTTTTTTCCAGTTTTCTATGTACAATGGGCATGTCAAAAAAAATAGAAAAATCGTATCTAAAAAAAATTTCCGGACGTTCTGGGACTGCAAAATTCAAACTTTTATAACTCGAGAACGGTTCGAGCTACAGGGTTCCCGTTTTGCACAGATGTTGATCTAGACAAGTTCTTCATTCTCTGAAAATTTTGTTGGAATTGCTAGAAAAATATGAATTCTATGGCATTTTGAAATTTTCAAAAAAAGGTTGTCGACGCTCTGACTTGCGCAAATTTTAAGATTTCTTACTAATGTTTTTTTTATACATAGAGTATCATAAAAGGAAGGTTGTTATTTAATTTGGAAAATATCGGTTGAACGGTGTGAGTTTTATGGTTTTTTGAATTTTTTGAAAATCTGAGTTTTTCGAAAAATCGTCCAACCACTTTCATTTTTCCAAATTTTGTAAAATATTGTGTACAAGTCTGTACATTCTGTTTACTTTCTGGAAAAGTGGTCGAAATTATTTGAAAAATACGCATTCTACGAAATTTTGAAATTTTCAAAAAAAGGCTGTCGACGCTCTAACTTTCGCAAATTTTAAGATTCATTACTAATTTTTTTTTTATACATAGAGTATCACAATAGGAAGGTTCGCCTTGAATTTGAAAAATATCCGAACGAAATTTCATGATTTTTATAAATAAAAGAAAATCCAAGTTTTTTGAAAAATTGTCCAACCGTTTAAATTTTTTCAAATTGTGTAAGATATTGTGCACAAGTCTGTACTTTCTCGCTGTGCCTCTCAATTAACGATGTCTCGCAAATGAGGAATGTGATCGATGAATCCAAAGATTACTCAGCTTATCGCGATATTATCGAAAATTTGAATCAAAACGCATAAAAACTGGAGCTGGGTTGACCCAGTCCTGAGATCAGATTGGGTTTACGAGGTTTGCCAACTTACACGCTCCATTGGTTGTCGAATGGTGCGCACCCTAATTTAACTTGTGGAGGGTGCCACAATATCTACGAAGCTTTGTACAACCTCAAATCAATGCTCGAACGATCTCCTACTATCGGATACCTATTTAAGTCATTTGAGAATTCAAAGGGTGGCCGATGGTCAAACGAGACTCGTAAATCTCTCGACATATCCGTTGTACGCTATATGCATGCGTGTGCGTTGTACGCGTGACCCAATGGCCTGGGAATCACTCGCAGTCCGTTGGCTATACTTCAGTGTACTCGAAATTCTCGAGCATCATTAAAATGATGAAAATACATCGAGATTTTCGTAAAAAAAAAAAAAAAAAA
>JBAJMU010000005.1:14487714-14511349 GCA_037952995.1 Hyposoter didymator
ATAAATAATAAATAAATAAATAAATAATAAATAAATAAATAAATAAATAATAAATAAATGAATAATAATAAGTAAATGAATAAATAATAAATAAATAAATAAATAATAAATAAATAAATAAATAATAATAAGTAAATGAATAAATGATAAATGAATAAATAAATAATAAATAAATAAATAAATAATAATAAGTAAATACATAAATAATAAATAAATAAATAAATAATAAATAAATAAATGAATAAATAATAAATAAATGAATAATAAATAAATAAATAAATAAATAAATAAATAAATAAATAAAAAAAATCGTAAAAGTTTAATTTTGTAATTCCTTTTTAAAAATCTAGTATGCAGTCTCTGGACCACGAGGAAACTGCGGCTGATCCATTTCTTTTCTTCGTCGCAGTAAAAGTCTCTTGGTGCTTACATTGACTTTCTACCCTGCTGGGACCCCTTAATCGAAGACCTTCCGGCTAATACGGCTCAGCGACTTAATCCTATCCGACTAATGATAAGGATCAGGAGTGCAATTTGCGATGGATTAAATAATGAAAAAACGAGGCAGTATTTGAACCATTTGCGCAAAACTAATTAGCACTGATCATTGGGTAGGGGAGATTTTCAAAAGTGCAGTCAAATTATGCATGTATACGAGGCAGTTCTTTAAGGAACGTCTGTAACGTATTCGATCAGTTCTAATGACACGACAATGACTCAGAGGTGCCCAGCACTTCCTGAAATTATAATTCTTCGTTTGCACGCATTGCTACTGCTAAGGAGCTCCCCTGAGAATAAGAAAATGATCAACAGGCATAAAATAATTGGAACCACCATTAATGAAGTCTTGAGAGATCGATTGACTGTCAAAAAAATGGAATTGAAGACAAATTTTTTTTCGTAAAATGGATAGAAAGTTTTTTTTCTCAAAGCAATTTTACAAAATTAGCTCCGGTTTTTAAAGTTCGTTTAAATAAATGAATATCATTGTTCTGTAATCTTTATAAATCTTGTTCGCGCTTCCATGGCCAAAATAATGCTGGGAAAACTGAAAGCCTGATGCTGACTATGGAAAAGAAAAGCTTTTTGTGGATTGGACCACTTTTCTCGACCTCCCAGCAGCAGCAGCACATACTGTGGCTTTGTCCCTGCTTTGCTTGATTGCTTGGAGTGGCCTCAGCGACATATATTCTCATTGCATCTCGGAAATTCGTCTGAGCAAACCTTGTGGAGTAAAAAAAAAAAAGTGAGACGAAGCAACGCCGAGCGACTCATTCATACTGTTGGGAGCCATGAATTCATCTGAAAAATTATAGCTTTTCCTTAAGCTGTTACGATACGACGTAAATCACTTCCCTGCATTTTCTACTCGAGAGATAATTATTGCTCAAGACGTTGGAACATTTAATTAGTAATTAATCAGCNCGGTAAAATTTAACGAAAAGGCTTCTCCTTGGGCTCATTCTTTTCGTTTTTTAATGCAGAATCACGCGAGCCTGGAGGTATTTCGCTTAAAGTCGAAAAATTAGTGAAAAATTCGGTGAAACAATAAAATGAAAAATTCAGTAAAAAGTTATAAATGACGCCAATTTTGAAAAATTCATATCTCCGGTAAAATTTAACGAAAAGGCTTCTCCTTGGGCTCATTCTTTTCGTTTTTTAATGCAGAATCACGTGATCCAGGGGGATTTTCGCTTGAAGACAAAAAATTAGTGAAAAATGCGGTAAAACGATAAAGAACGGGAGAACGAAGAGAGAAAGGGAAGATCGCGCCTACTGATCTAGTTATTTGGTTATTTTAGTTGAGTATCAGAAAAGTTTGAACGTAAAAACTGTTTTGTTACTCGGGAGCTTCAAGTCCCAAGTGACCGAGGGATGCTGAAATTTGACAACGTTTATTGGAAATATTCCAGGTGCCTCCATATAGCAAACCGAGTTGTATTCCATTTCGTATATATAACGTAACCTCATCCTCGTAAGCTGCTTACTATATATAACGCATCTGACCAAATCTAAATAACGATGCGAAGCTCGAGACAATTTCAACTTCCGAACTGACCCGTAACGACCACTCGGGACTTTATTTGCTTCTCTTTCTCGCTTCATTTTTCAGCAACAAAATCAATTACAGCCACGCAAATAATAGTGTGACGAGTTGGACGAAAATTAGTACTATTTCGTTAGAGTTTTTCGTCACGATCGTTGACATTAGATTTTGCCTAAAAACGTGAGATTTATAGGTTGTCACTCGTAGTTTATTTACGATGGGTGCGTGTCTGTTGAGTAGAACTCATTAACGCGGTACCGTGCTTGACCTAATATTGTTAATTACACTGTCGCGAAGAAGGCGTGAAGAGAAATTCTCCTGAGCGGGAATCTCCGAAGCGGGACGGTGGAAAAAGGTCGCCAAGAGGACAAGAAAATAGTAAGAATGGCTTACTTGTGCACGTCCTCTCGTCTCTCGTAGCTTCGTGCAAGTTTCGTAAGTCGCTGTAAAAACTCGTCTTATCCGGCCTCTCTCTCGCTCTGCTCCTTTTATTTTCCGCCACAAACCTTAAGCGGTCAGTCGAGTTTCAACTTTTACCCAAATAATTCACAATCTTTTCTTTGTGTCTCATTCGGTCTCTCGTTCCCCCTCCCCCATCTTTCCAGCTTTAATATTCTTTGCCTTTTATAATCCCCACGAGATGAGCCCCGCGTGTCTCATGTATTTCGTCCTCTGACTCCATCCTTACGTTGTGCCTCGAGGCAACAATGAAATATTGAACGCAGTGCTTGGAAATTAAAAGTTCCTTCGAATTGGGTCGACGAAAGTTACATCACTGCAAATCTTTCGCCCTCCGCGAGTCCCACCGATTATAGTCGGACGACGTATTGCGCAAACGACGAGCATGTCCCATGTCGGAAAGAAAAAAATTGCACGCATACATAAATCTATCAAGGTATCACTTTTCAGAGCATGGTACGTGCCCAAAAGTAAACTTTCAGAACTTTCTGCTACTGAAAAAAGAAAAAAACTGACAGAACCGTCGACCAACATGATTTTGAACAAGATTAAAAATTCAGATCTTCACTAATATTTCAAATGCGCCAATGAACTTAGAAACGAAGAGAAAAGCTCGGAGCTAATTTGGCCAAATGTTGGGAAAGAGGAATCCTCTACTTAATGATTTTCTATCCGCCCAAACCTGCGGCTGTCACGAACGAGGCACGAACGAAGTTCATATGAACTTCACCTCCGAGAGCTCTTTCTCTTTCTATCCCGTTAATATTTACGGAGGTCTCAAAAAAAAAAACAGTGGAGTAGGTTTTTTTCTGTTTTATTGTCGCAGCCAGTCAACTGGTCACGAGAACCTTGAATTGTCAGCAAACAAATTACCGAAATTGAAATGAAACGAAAATGTATAATCGCGTGATTCCAAAAATGAATGAAAATTTTTGTTTATGTCGAATCGTGATGAAATTTCATTAACAGCATCACCCAGTTGAAGGGCTGCTCGAATATAACAGTGAGTTTGAAAAATTAGCGACCTTCCACAAGATGGCGCGAATGTTAACGAGAAAACTTCCGATTAACTTTGTGGCAACTGGTTCACATTGGGAATGCGACACTTCGGTTCATCGAGGTTGCCTGGTGCATTGGCAAGCATAAGGGACTGAAGGGTCTCGTAGGGAAAACAGAGAAAGTGAGAAATGGAATTGTCTGTGTTGACTTTATGTAAAAATGGAAATTTTCACGTGGATAACTTCGTCTGGATGAAAAATAAAAAATATTAAAAAACTGGATTGGGTTTTCAGAACGAATTTTCATGACGGAAATGTTTTAACAATTATCCCTGAAATGTCGCATTTTAATTTATTAATCTCCTTGCAAAAGCCATGGAAATCTGCTGACAGAATGAATTTAATGGATCAAAGCAATGGCCAACGTTAGCTCGCGCCCTGCGGTCCCAGAACATGTAAATGACACAAGCGTACCCATAAATGGGTGATTGCGCAAAAACAATTAGAAATGTGACGAACAATTATTTGCCAGACTGTATTGTTCGTAATTTCACGTTTCACGGGACGTGCCATATCGCGGATTTCCTGGCTCATGAGTTGACGGCTCATATATCTATTACACTACCTCTTACGACGTTCCGTAACCCTCGTCCGGGAATGCTCATCGTCATTGCTGAGCTAGCTGAGCTCTTCGTCATACATGAGTTTCATATTTTTTTGTAAAATTACAAACACGTGAAAATTTACTATTGTTGAGATATCAATTAATTGGGATGATAATAATTTGGATACGTTCGGATTGATAGCAATGGAGCGGGAGCAACAATAGTTGGGAGACACCGGAGAAATCGATTTTTCAAAAATATCCCGATAAAATGTCACATTAGCCTGGCCTCTGCCGGATTTTGCGGATTTTATAGGCAAAGTTTTTTGTTCGAGAGATTTTCTCGTTCCAGTGATTTCCGGTACAATAATTAGATTCCTTATGGAGTTTTTTCCAATACGATGACGTGATCATGAAAATATGATGAAGGATTAAAAAAAGATGCTACTATTTTTACATATTGATTCCGACTGCAAACAATGCTGCCGAGTCAATGAAATCTTTGACTGTAAAAACGCTTGCCATCAACTACGATCTGTTACCATATGTTTTGGTATAAGAGAAAATGAGTGGAGTGGATCTTATTTCAGACACTTCCAGTATGTTTGCCCTGAAGTAGTGATAGTTCAACCTTAACCGGCTTATAAACTTATATGCTTTTCCGTCTACCTGAATATCTTGTATCCTGAAATATATCTCACATATAGTATCGACCTGTATGTGTACTTCGGGGTGGAGTTTCCCTATTTTAAGCCAGACACTGCGATATGCACGAGGTTTTAAAGCACACAGTCTTCTTGGTTTCATCGATCGTAGGGTCTACTTTGCCACCTGAAATACCGGCCACGTTCCGTTTTTATACGAAAAGTACCAATGTCAATTCAATTATCCCTTGAAGTACAAACTCCAACCCAATGAGTTATGCTCGATTTTCCACCCATTATTCCGAAAAAATTCCAAAAGAAAAACATTAAGAGAAAATGAAGGGGCGAGAGTTAAAGGTGAACGTGGAATCATTCTCCGACCTCATATGATTATATTTCTAGATGCAGCTGGATGAAGTGAAATTTCGCATAGAACTTCCTTTAAACAAAAAAGTTTCAGATCATTGGAAGTTTGCAGGTTTATATGGAAAAGGACTACTTTTTACTTCACCGTCCTGGTGCTTAGCCACCCATCTCCGTCAACCCTCTTTCTCACGGACATGAATAATGATCCTCTAGCAGTTTTGGAGTCTTTACACGGAGCAGGCAAACGTCGAAGGTATTTTCGAGAGTGGTTCATTTAGTTACGTAACTGTGCTGGAATTAGCCGCTCTATTTATGCAACGTAATGTCAAAGTTAATTGGTGACTCCTTAAAAGATTAATTCAGCAATTGATAAAAGGTTCATTTTCATTTTGTTTGGTGAATGAAATTCTACAGTAAATGAACATTTTAGGGATCATCAAGATAACCTATTTTAACTAATTTAAAATCATTCAATGAGTGCTTTTTCGTGCAGCTTCTGCAGAGCTTGAAAGTAAATGTTGCCTATTTATCATATTCTGCTTATATCAGACACCTTGCGAGTCTTGCATTCGAATAATCTGTGTCTCCTTGGAAAACGTAGGTGAGAAAAAGGAAGCAGGGAGGATAAAGATGAAGAGGAATGGGCCCCTTTGGAATATAAGCCGGTAGGTCAAACAAAAAAGGAGCAGCACGATGCGAGAATTATTCATTATTCCACCCCATATTGGAGATTCCTGTAGTTCGATTATCGAATACCTTGAACGTATAGTCTCTACAGACGGTCATGATATCGTCTCATCCGCCTCTTCCTTCCTCTTATTCCACCGTTCCTCTATTTCTCACTTCTCTCTCCTTCGCTTCATATCTCTTTATTCCTATCTTTGTTACTTGCCACCCGCTCTACCTCTTTTGTTTTATTCTCTTTTCCTTTCTCTTTGGCTCCTGCGCTTCTGAGCGTTGTCTCGTTATTCAAGCCATCTCTTGCCTATCTTTTCATTGTGCACTGTCGCTTTCCAAATGCCAAAGCCCACATGTTGTACAAAACGCTATTAAAGTTGCTGAATTCATGCCACACACATAGCAGTCCAGCATTGTAAATTGTTGACAATTGGAATTTATACAAATATCTGTATTGAGGTATCTTTTCTTCTCTGAAACAATCAGTATCACCCAATCATAAAACCATCCCGTTATCGTCAAAGTATGGAAAGGAAAATGTAATTCAGATTTTTGATCGAAAGCAAAGCGATCGACGAGGATTTTTTTTGTTCAGAACATAGAACCCAACACAGTTAGACTCGTCTCTAGTCAGACGCTAGTTTAATCGCTGGAACTATTGTCAAAACTTATCAAGAACTGTAGAACTATGCTGCTGGATGCCACTTTATCTTGAGGTATCATTTCAGATGCTAACTTCACAGATGTAGCAAGTTGCTCGGACGACAAAGCAAAATAGCATACTGAACGTCTGGCAACATCATTCACGAGCATCTTCCAGGAGGACGCGTTTCGCTTTCACGCGATCGATGCGAGGATCTTTTCAGTTCACAACAGTGAAAGATACCCAAGAGCGGTGAGCAAAGAGGGGTGAAAAGAGGGTGATAAAATGAGTAGAACTCGAAAAGAAGGTAAGCGTAGAATGGCGTGCCGGAACATCGTCCACCATAACTCTCTCTTACATTGAAAGAGAGTGGGGTGCTATATGTCATCATTCCCATGATTGTGAGCAGCTCTATGTCGCGTGCTCTACGGTCTCGAGTGATATTCATAGAAGAATAAATATACCTCGGATAGCAAAGCGAAGCGGGAGATAGACAACGAGACAACGTGGCGAAAGAAACCAAAGATACGATAAAAAGCGATTCTCGCCGACACCTTTTCGCCATCACAAAATGCTTTTTCATGCATCAGCCACCTGGATCTAATCTTCGATGCTCAAGAATGCGAGGGGAAGAGAATGGCAAGAGCAGAGTGGGGAACGGAGATGCAGGAGAAACGAATCCACACTGGGAGATAACGACACGAGAGATAAATGGTCTTGTGATCCTCCGTGCTTTCTTTTTAATAGATCACTATAATTCTAGGGTGACACTCCAGGAAATGATCGCAGTGTAATCTATCCTCATTGTGTCTACAAAAGCCTCCTCTTTCTTCATATTGCGAATCATTACAGCGCTAAAAATGGAGCGCTATTGGAGTTTCTTATTAATCCTGATGGTTATATTAGCAGAATTCACAGTTGTGCTGCCAGAATTTGGTTTGCCCGGTAATTCCTACGATTTCCAGCCTCGAAAGCCGACTTATCGCCGAAGCTGCCACTCAGCCACGAATGAAGCCGGCAACTGACTGATAACCGACACGAGTAGCAATGCGAATTTGTAGGACGAGCAAAGGTGCTTATTGGGCAGAAACCACCTCATCTGTAATGCCCTGGTCCAGTCTGTGTCCAGTTTAAGTGCGTTGGGCATTCCGTGAAACGTTCTCACGTTTAACGGAAGGCAAGCAAAGCCGCAGACCACGACCGCACATGCGAGACGGTGTAAGGCGCATTTGTAAATATTCACGCCATGTCCATATTCTCGGCGTCAACTCGTAACGTGCAGCGGTTCGTAGGCTGTCGACTTGGACTCGTGGGAGCAGGTGACCGCGGTCAACGGATGCACATATTATTTTGGCATCTTGGGTTCGCCATCGTGTCGAACATCTGGGGATTCAATCGATAGTGCACCGAAGAATAGGTCGGCCAGCAGCGGTATTCGCAATTGTTCTTTTTCCAAGGTAAAGGAAAAGCTTCCATTGCACCCTTTTTTTTTTAACTTTGTGCGGGTGGAACTATTAATTATGGAAGACGAGAGTAATTTCTCGTTTCGCTATCGACTCTAGAGGAGGTCTCTCCTCTTTCGCGCTCTCTTCCTGCTACCAATATCCGAGATGTGAACCCGCACCTCAGCAGTTATCGCCCGACTATCGATCCGAGGAGCGTCCGTACTCTCTTTCCCTTCGGTAAGCATCAGTTCTAGGCGTTATCCTGGTATTCTATCGTTTTTGATTATTTCAATTAATTGACCAACTAGACGTAGGCCAATGAGTGGTACTCTCTTTGGGATACCATGAATATTGAGATCTCCGGGAGTTCTTGGTTGCATCTGTGACGTAGGTACGAGAACTTTGCGTTTAATTAATACACCTCCGGGGAAAGTTGTCGTCATTTCATGACCGCTATCCATTGAGCAGCAGATTCGATCTCTATTAAAGTTTTGAGCCAGGGCAGCGTGACGTGACCAAAGTTTAATAATGAAAATCTCGTTACAACACTAAATGATTGGACGCGAACCTCCAAATTGTTAAATCTAAGAATTTTTAATGGTAAGTCAACATTTGAAAGTGCAAGAACGTCCTTAATTAATTTCATCTGAAATTTAGGGTTGCTCGTTGTTTTTTGGCAACTACTGTGAATCGAACAATCCCACCAATTTATGTCCATCCGTTGAAAATGCTGGTTATTCACGGGGCTAGCCTAGCTGAACATCTGTATTCCGCCATCAATCCAACCAGACTTGATTGTCGAACATATATAGTGAGGTAGGAACATACCCCCGGCACTATTTCAATATAGAAAGCTCTAGACACGAAACTACGGTTAGCAGCCTAACTATGTTCTAACTTTAATTGAATTCGTTGCTAATCTCGCCGCAGATTAACGACAACTTAACGCTAACGACACCTCAGTTGAATTCATGAGTTTCGGGAAACGCTGTTGGTTCCCAAGGAGGATAAAACTGATTCCCTGGCCCTTTCGCTATTTCGCGAGAGAATGCTGTTTTGCCAAAATTAACGGATCATTTTCCTTCCCGTGTAGAAACAAAATGGCGCTCTTCGACAGCTCTCAATCAAATATCAAATGGAAAAGAGCTGTTTGACATCATCTGAAAAACATAATTCCGCAAACTTGACGGAATCCCTCATTTTAAAATCAAGACCACTTACCTCGCGAACGTTTGACTATTCCTCTGTAAAGCGGCGTGTACTCGGATCTCCTTGTAGTCGGTAAACATTCGAGAAAAAATCGAACTACCGAGTCCGTGCTCGTTGGCAAACAAATGACGGTACCCATTTGACAGAGCTGTGCCACATCCGGGCTACCGCTCGATCTGAAGTAAACAGAAACACAAACATCATTATCAGGTTCGTGAATAAATTGCGATTGGAAATGCGGTAGGTATGAATTGAAAAAATTGCCAATGTCTGTCTGAATGGTATGGAACTTGTATGTTCCCAGAGGTACTGAAACACGTTGAAAAAAGGGTAGTGTTGAGAGTTTTTCGGAAAAAAAGGTCAAGTGAATAACCAACGAGAAGTTTTGGAAGAGCACTCGCTAGGTTGGAAATGCATTCCAGGCTACGCAATTGCTGAGCGAAAAATTGGTCGCAATTCGTGAACCGAAATGGAATGACAGGAATTGTTCATTTATCGATAGATCGTTAGTGTGTCCGAGGTGATTTTCCACGGGGGTTCGAGGCTTTTCGTTGGAGCAGAGAAGTGGACGAGTGCCATAGCCAAAAGGTACCCGCGTGGAATTTAGTTGGACGCTACGCGAATTACCGGATTTCCTGCGATAGTACCCGGAAATGACGGAGTTTGCGTTGACAATTCGATGATCCGTGGTATGTGTACACCGTTGATCGATCGACGGACCCTTCGAAAAAGGACGCACGTCGATGATGGTGCGACAGGTGGAAATTCCCATCGCCTTTTTCGCGGAACAACCATAACGAACAGACTCAAATCAGCCATTGGAATAAACTGTCAACGACTATATAAGAATTCCTTCGAATCAATACACGCGCGTATTTCAAGTTACCCCGGAAAAAAAGAGCTTGAACTATTTATTTCCTCAATCCGACGTTGAAAAACGTACCAAAGAGCAAAAATGATTAAAAGTTGAAAATATCAACAACTAAAAACTTGCCGTCTCCATTTGTATAGAGAGATCCTTGACTTCCACTCAAATTTCCAATAAAAAGTTATCGAGTACTCTGTACTCTGTACACATCAAGGTCCGTGAATGCATCCGATGCGGTCGCGGTGGAAACAATCAGGTTCACGTAAGTTCCGCAATGAGAGATTTTCTCGAATTATATGGTTCATGTTCCGACAAAATTAAACCCAAGATTCCAATTGATAAAAGAATTGAAACCCCTTGATTTTTTGAAATGCCGACCCCTATGGATCCGTGCTGATGTTAAAAAATTTAAAACATTGCTCCATGAAATTAGAATTAAAGCCAGTGGTCTAACGAAATTGAATTGTTTTAATACAGTTTCATTCTCAACCTGGAAATAGAGAATTTTTCATTTGTATTCCATTTTGCATGAATATTATGCAGATTTATCGTTTAAATTCAAACGCAAACCAAGCTGAATTCATTTATGTAAATGTACGCTGTGATTTTTCGCGTATGGCGGTATTTCAGAAGCAGCGAGGCCAATATCGGTGATTCTTTTGCATCGATTAAGTTCGCGCCTCCACTTACAATTTTCCGAGAATCGTTTATAACGTTTTCATGGCAATATTCAGGCTACCAAATGACTTTCCAGTGAGCTCGCTTGTTTTTCTGAAACACTGCCTATATTATGGTAGTGTACAGTCGTTGCATTCAAAATATTACGCACGGCATTGATGTTGAATAGGTCCACGTGGTCAAGTGAAAAGAGAAAGGGGCGAAAAACTAGACGTTACGAAATTTCAATCTACGAATCCTTTAAGGTAGTATTGTCGATTTTAGAATTACCGGTCAGAATTTGATGAAATTTTGTACAGTAGTGGATTATGATGAGAAAAAGATCGAGTCAAATTTTCAAGAGGGTACAGAGAACCAGAAAATAAAGAAAAAACTCTTCCTCTGTAACTTTGCTTTCTTTTTTCTCAATTACACGTGCTTCGCCCCCAAGCAGACGTTTAATTACGGCTGATTGTATGGAAGAGGTGTGAGAGTCTCACCGGTTGCCTCATTGGCAGATGAACACGACAATTCCTTTCCTTCCCATTAGTTCAATTTGCACAACACTGAATGTCTATTTTGTTCTTGTATCCATGGATATTCGTAAAATAACTCGTTTAGCTGACTACGACGAAACTGATAAACAGACTGGGTTGGAAAATCGACCCATTTATCGACAAGACCCACGAATAATAAGGGGTTGCTGCGCAAAATAATCTACGGCTTATCTGCTCACCACTAATCGAATCAATCCATCACCCCGCGCCTTTCGTGGCTAAACGCGTAATCTCTTCATATTTTGCCTCTTTTCCTTTCATTTATTCTCAAAATCAACAAAAATAATGAGTACCTGTAGAGAACCATCATGTGTCGAAAAATACTGTTTCCCATATTAATTCCACCACTTTTATGTAAATAAATAAAATGAAGCCAATTATTACGTCGAAAAAATCGAAACAATGTTATTTACACTTCAGCTCGTTGATTAATTGTTATAATTGTTAAAACGCTGTTTCAGATGAATAATTTCCAATTCGATTGGATTTGGTTCTTTATCTCTTGAATGAGAATCATCATTTTCTTTTTCAATGAAAATGAAATATGTAATGTAATTTTTAAACAATTCGAACTAACCAATAATACAATTTTTATAAATACCGAGAGTAGCAAAGAGAGCATAAGCGATGAATTAAAAAAGGTGGCAAATTTTTGGATATCTTCGCGATACTGGGATGGTGAATTGAATTATCATCTTGGCGTAACGTTCGACACGTGAATAAGTAGGACACGTGTCGTATATTTACGCGTCGTAATGAATATACGCAACAGGCATAACCTACGTGAACCGTAACGATGAAGATTTTGTTCGGAAGAAATAAAGATCGAGGAGCGAACAGACGCAACCCAGTCGACGTGATACTATCAAGAGCAATTAAGAAAAATTCAATTGAATTGAGTGTCGCAATCACTGAGTATAATTGTTTAATGAGTTGCTCGGGGTTTGGCGACCGGTAGCGGTGCCATGCGGGCCGGAGGCCAACTAAAATTTCACTTTATGTCCCGGGCTGCAAATCCAGGCGCGCCAGGATTCTCCGCGATATTCCTGGTCCCTGAAAACAGCAACGCGCATGCACCTGCAACAATGCTTCAGATCGCAGCCCTTCTACTACGACCAGGCACTCCTACCACGCGATTCGCACCCACGGACCAGCCAAGGACACTCTCGATCTCGTGACAACTTTTTTGTCCAACAATCGACCGATAATTTAACACTCGATTAAGCCTCAACGCTGCATACCTCATCGCATTCTTATTTTTTCTCTCCACCACCCCGCCCCCTTTTTACCTCTTTCAATTAGTTCCCGATAAAATTATTATCATCGTTTGGAAAAATAAAACGTTTGCAATTTACCGCGTAATGAATGGTTCAAATTTCAAAAGGATACATGACCATTCCTCCACGGGTATATATCGTGAGTGGGAGTTCAATTACTTTGCCCTTGACATAATTCCAATTGGCGAATTTTCCATCTATAACTTTTGCAAAAGGGATTTATTAATTTTTCTTCGATAGAACAAATGGGGATCAAACTACAAATAAATTATGAATGGGAAAATAATACCTGTAATTTTTATTATAGTCAAAAACACAAAGAAAGCCGAGCGCATAATTTGTTCATTATGCATGATTCGACCCCTTTAAAGTATTACTCGAGGATTTTAGCAACAAATTCCCATGAAAATATCGCACATGGACTTCACGCTGATTAGTCAATGGAGCAATTTTCTTTTCGAATCTTTCTGAATAAATATTTCAATTGTTTGTACCTTCAGTCGGTAGAGTGAGTTTTTTTTTCTGAAATTGAAGCTCTACTTGAGAATTTATCTGGAGTTCTTTGTGAATTCGATAAAAATTGAGTTACCGACTGTTGGTATAATTGTGGAACAACACAGATGTGGTTATGATAGAAATTTGATGAAGTTCGTTACGTTTGATAGTAAGGAAGGTATCGAACGATAAAAATGAGCAATGCTGAAGGTGTGAAGCAACACCTGACTATCCAGAAAAACATTACCGACCTGTACACGTCCGGAAACTATCGCCATCCGAAAGTTCTCAGGTCAGTACCGAAAACTACCAGACGATTAACAAACTGTTTATTACTCATTGGAGCAAAATTAGTTGAGAAATCAATAAAACCCGCTAAGTGGGTTGGATTCAATCGAGCGTTCAATCGCTGAGACGTTTTTTCAAGTTTTCCGAACGAACTAGTAATCGAGCAATTTGTTATAACGGAATAAAGTCAAAATAGTAAATTATCGGGGACTAAAATTAACGTGAAAATTTTGGAGAACTTTTTCTTTTTTTTTAAGTATTTAATTAAGGGAGTAAACAAATAAAAGGGGAGAGACTAATTGTATTCAGTGGAAGTGGAAAATCGACTAATTTGTGTTTTACCGACCGAGCAAAAGCCGGAACTCCGCTCAAGGCTTCCTCGATAGTCCGTGAGTGTCGCTGCGATACGGATCAGTTTCCCGTGTTGAAAAAAGCGAATTTGAGGTTTTCGTTGATGAAAAAATTCGTGCAATAAATTAATATTCATTGAAAAGAAAACTTGAACAAAATTTTCCCAATAATACGGACTTTTTTTTCGTCCACAACCATTTTTTGACACCAAAGTTTATTATTTTCAAATAAAGTTTCAACTTTTGTCTCATTCTCGTGCGTTCGATCACATTATTTCGTTTGACTCGATGAAAATACGGAAAATTTGTTTCCTCGGGAAGAAAATACGCGTTGTTTGTAAAACTTGAAAAATGGGGGAGTCACCGGCGCGGATACTCTCCGCGCGGCGGCATAGTCTCGTCTATCTCGCGTTCGTCTGGTCTATGGACGAAAAGGAGAGTCCGTCGAGGCTTCTGCTACGGCGCATGCGGACTAACATTGTCGTGATTTTTTCGTCGTTTTTATTTTATTTCGTTTTTTCATACCCCGTGTTACTTGCATCTGTCATGGATTCCGATAATCGTACGGGAGCGCAAGTACGCGTAAACGGAGGATTTACAAGGTGAAGAAAAAAACAAACCGAAAGATAAAAAGTTTGGTTGAAAGGTGATGGCCGGACGAGTTTTATTTTCGTTTTAAACAAAAACCATCGACGACAACAACAAAAGAGAATATGTGTTTGTAGAAAGTGTGCTCTGCGTCGATGTGTACCAAAGATACGGATAAAAATTAATAAATAAAAGAAAAAGGGAGAAAAAAAGTTGTTGATTAAAAATCTACGAAAATGAGCCTCGTCGGCAATAAGGATCGAGGACCTCCTGTCATTCGGAGGAGGAAAGAATTGGTAAGTATTGCATATATGCCTTGGGACGTACGATTCATTAAATAAACATGGAAAACGTTCATTGATCGAGCTGGTGATTGTCGAACTAACGCCTAGTCGTATTTTCATTTTTAATTCATCAATTTTTTTTTTTTACCATTGAGAATTTTTATTTGGAATGACGTCATCGATCGTTGAAATAAAAATGAAAATAATCGAGGCTGGCATATTATTCGGCTGTGTTTCGGAGTGTAAACAAGTTTATTTCGGTTGTTTACATTGTTGCAGCTTCCATTTTCGATTTAAAACACTTTTACTCCAGGAAAACTAATCGAATTTTATAAACACGTTGGCTGCCATTTTTTCGAACGGAAAAACAAAACATTTCGAATATTTCCGACGATCGACACTGGAAACATTTCCATTTACGTGTCAATTGCATTTTTTTTTTTTTTTTTAATAAANAAAAAAACATCGCGAAACGATGGCTCTGAATTATTCGCATTTTTTTTTTATTTTTGCGATGTTAAAAATAAAACACCATTTTTTTTCTCCAACTTTCGAACGTTTTCGCGATTCGATGAAATATCGAGTGATGTTTTTTTTTTTTTTTTTTTTTTTTTTTTTTTTTTTTTTTTTTTTTTTTTTTTTNGGGACATTACTTATTCACGTGCCAAACAAACGAGCAGTGATACTCGCGTTAGAAATCACGTTTTAATAACTCGTTCGTTGCTCATTTTGTTTTTTCACTCTCGACTTGACTGTTTTTTTTATGGAAATGGAAATTCGAAATTGTATGTTGACGCGCCAACTGGCATAGCAGTCATTATTCAACCCAAACAGGCAGCGAATTTTCACGAAAAAAAGTAGCTCGTTCTTTTTTATTGTAATTTTTTTTAGTTGCAAAATTATCGATAGAATTATTTTAAACTTGCACAACACTAAGAGAATAGTGTGGTTAATAGCTCGCCATGTAGAAGTCGAGATATTTATTTATAAAAATCACAATTTTTAGTAATTTCTCATAAAGAGCTCGTGTTAAAAGTTGCAATTTTCAACATTAAATATTTCCATTTCTAAATGGTGAAGCCTCTTAAAACTTTGCATACACTTTTATGCAACATCGAAGAAGCTTTATTTAATTTTTCAAAAAAATCGGTCGTAAAATTTTTTCGAAATTTTGTTTATTATTTAAAAAATAGAGATTGCCTCGGAAAATCTTGGATTTGGAGTACGTTGTTCTTTAGACAATTTGTAACAAGTTTTTTCAATGAATTTAGGCTCGCAAAATAAAAATCACAATTTTCAGTAGATTCTCATAAGAGCTCGTGTTAAAAGTTGCAATTTTCAACATTAAATATTTCCATTTCTAAATGGTAAAGCCTCTCGAAACTTTGCATACACTTTTATGCAACATCGAAGAAGCTTTATTTAATTTTTCAAAGAAATCGGTCGTAAAATTTTTTCGAAATTTTGTTTATTATGTAAAAAATACAGATTACCTCGGAAAATCTTGGATTTGGAGTACGTTGTTCTTTAGTCAATTTGCAACAACTTTTTTCAATGAACTTGGGCTCGCAAACCATTCTGTACATTTTTTTTTTTTTAACAATTGACCCATTTTTTTTCGTTTTTAATCCGCACGATTCATCGAGCCAAGGCTCAAGGTCACCGGAGCAAAAAAAGTCCCCCACGTTGCTCGTTGCAGCTCGAGAAATAAATAAAAAAATCGAGCAACGGAATTTAAATAAAATGTTTTTTTTTTCGGTGAAAGGGTCGCGCGCGGAAGTCGAGAGGGTTGCTCACGTTAATAGAGACGCGCTCAAACACTATACATTGCAATGTACCTCACGTTACTCGCGGCTACGAATATATTACATGCTTGTCAGCAAGCCGAGCAGAAACGACACACACGATCGAGTCGCGCGTCCTATACGATTTATAACGAGAAAAACGCTGCTCCGATCTTATCAGCAACAAGTATCGCTTACATCGTCGTAATGTTAAAACGCGATAAAAATATTAAAATATACCTTTCTATTTTCTCCGGCCTCTAATCATAGCGAGTTCCCACGTTTGTCAACGCGTTAATTCTATTCAATTAAATCGACACGTTGCGGGGTTAATTAATCGCAAAAACTCACTCAAAACTGAATTTTCTGATTGAAAATCAATTTTCGGTGGTAAATAATAATTTTTCACCATATTCGATCCCCCAAAGATGCAGGAATTTTTTTATTCATTTTTAAAGCCCCAAAAATTGAATATTTCGAATTCGAAAAATCGGGCGACGAACAAATTGATTTTGTATTATTTTTTAACAAAATTTATGAACGAAATTTATTGATTCTGATTAGAAAATTATTTTCCTACAGTTTTCAAGGCCGTTGACCTACTTTTAGTTTTTTTTTTCGATCCCGTCTCCATATACTCACGTTTTTTTTTTTGACACTGACAAAATCACGAAAATTCAATTATTTCGAATCAGAAAAATTGAACAATTTTGTATTATTATTTAACGAAAATTTCGAGCGAAATTAATAATTGAATTTTAATGGAAAATTATTTTTCTACAGTTCTCATCAGACGTGACCTTTCCATTTTTTTTGACACTGACAAAATCACAAAAATTCAATTATTTCGAATCAGAAAAATCGAGCAATTTTGTATTATTATTTAACAAAAATTTTGAGCGAAATTAATAATTGAATTTTAATGGAAAATTATTTTTCTACAGTCCTCATCAGACGTGACCTACTTTTAGTTTTTTTTTTTTTCGATCCCGTCTCCATATGTTAACGTTTTTTTATATTGACACTGACTTTTGATTGAGAAAGTAGAGGAGCTGGGCTCCATTGAATTTGTTCGATGATTATCGATTCGACATGTACTTGAGCATCGCGAGCGCGTCTTGTCGAGAGTCCTTCTGCGAAGTCTGCAAAAAAAAACATCTCCCCGGAATTTTAATCGCAAAGAATCTGCTGATGCACGCGATTAATTCATAAAATAATAAAGTTAATTTATTTTTCGGTGGTGGGGGGGATGGTGAGTGAAATAAAATGAAAATGACGAAACTGGAAAATCTGAATTTAGTGGTTTCGGCATCTTCTCGAAATTTAACGATATTTTTATCGTTCTCTGCGAAGCTATCTGTCGTAGCAAATTTCCCAAGAGTCGACAGCAATACTCGATCTATAATATACTTAGAAGCCTATGAATAATCCTGTAGCCGAAAGAAACCCCTCTGCGTAACCGTTTGACTTTCTCGGGCCTATCTCTACGTTCTAATGCACTCCGAACGTACAAGCTCGTCATATGTTAACATTTATATATTTATGTAACATCCGAGTAACGTAAATAACAATTACCCTTAGAACGGTATTTTTTTTTTTTTACCTATTCCGATATTCTGGGGTCTGAGTGACCCCAATTTTGAAAAATTCATATCTTCGGTAAAATTTAACGAAAAGACTTCCACTTGGGCTCATTCTTTTCGTTTTTTAATGCAGAATCACGTGAGCCTGAAGGAATTTTGCTCAAAGTCGAAAAATTAGTTAAAAATTCGGTGAAACGATAAAATGGAAAATTGAGTAAAAAGTTATAAATGACGCCAATTTTGAAAAATTCATATCTCCGGTAAAATTTAATGAAAAGGCTTCTCCTTGGGCTCATTCTTTTCGTTTTTTGATGCAGAATCACGTGAGCCTAGAGGAATTTTGCTTAAAGTCGAAAAATTAGTCAAAAATTCGGTGAAACGATAGAATGAAAAATTCAGTAAAAAGTTATAAATGACGCCAATTTTGAAAAATTCATATCTCCGGTAAAATTTAACGAAAAGACTTCTCCTTGGGCTCATTCTTTTCGTTTTTTAATGCAGAATCACGTGAGCCTGGAGGAATTTCGCTCGAAGGCAAAAAATCGGTCAAAAATGCGGTAAAACGATGAAAAACAGGAAAACGAAGGGAGGAAGGGTTTTTTGTCAACACTTCGATTTTTATGAACTTTTTTTTTTGCCACCGACGTAAATGGATGGGAAGTCGAAATAATGAAATTAATTATTACAATTTTTTTTTTTTTCGAACGCCTCGTGGTTGGCTTGATTACAAAAAACAATAAAAAACAGGCAACTAATTTTTTTTCTGACGATCGACAAGCGATCGAGTCGTCTCGAATAGATTTCTGAGGCAAGTTCGTGGGAATTAATAATCGACGAGTGTTTTAGGGGTGGAGGAAAATATGGAAAAGCTATTAGACGATGGACGTGGAGTAGAAGCAGAAAAAGTGAAAAAATGATGGTCATAGGGTGGCAAGCGCGATCCGGACATGGTGGAATCGTGACGTCGATGTGCCACGTTTATTTCAGCCTGCTCTACGGATTCGATCAAACAGCCCCTCCAGAGCACGCTTTATCGAACTTCTACTGGTTTTTACATTCAGGAATTCAGGTGGCACTCTTCGCGAATGCATCAGAGTCGCTACCAGAGCCTGTATATGGTCATCATCATCATTTATATGCACGTTTGTACTGAGAGACGAAGAGGCACACTGAAAATCAAATTTTGTTGGAAAAGATCGATATTTCGTTCGATACGTTCGACTAAACGTTTTTATTTTTTAATAATCCTAAAAATTGTGGCATTGCAGCGAGAAATATTCTAAAAAATCTCTTCGGAAGCAAATTTTTGTCGTTCCAATTGTAAATTTCACTGAAAATTCCGTTGAAAATCAAAAAAATTGACAAAATCACGAAAATTTTGAAATTATCAAAAAATATTTAGTTTACCGTGTTCAACAAAGTATCGACGATTTTTAACAAAAATTTTGTTGGAAAAGATCGAAATTTCGTTCGNCTCATTCTTTTCGTTTTTTGATGCAGAATCACGTGAGCCTAGAGGAATTTTGCTTAAAGTCGAAAAATTAGTCAAAAATTCGGTGAAACGATAGAATGAAAAATTCAGTAAAAAATTATAAATGACGCCAATTTTGAAAAATTCATATCTCCGGTAAAATTTAACGAAAAGACTTCCACTTGGGCTCATTCTTTTCGTTTTTTCATGCAGAATCACGTGAGCCTGGGGTTATTTCGCTCGAAGGCAAAAAATCGGTCAAAAATGCGGTAAAACGATAAAAAACGGGAAAACGAAGGGAGGAAGGGTTTTTTGTCAACACCTCGATTTTTATGAACTTTTTTTTTTGCCACCGACGTAAATGGGTGGGAAGTCAAAATAATGAAATTAATTATTACAATTTTTTTTTTTCGAACGCCTCGTGATGGGCTGGATTACAAAAAACAATAAAAAAACAGGCAACTAATTTTTTTTCTGACGATCGACAAGCGATCGAGTCGTCTCGAATAGATTTATGAGGCAAGTTCGTGGGAATTAATAATCGACGAGTGTTTTAGGGGTGGAGGAAAATATGGAAAAGCTATTAGACGATGGACGTGGAGTAGGAGCAGAAAAAGTGAAAAAATGATGGTCATAGGGTGGCAAGCGCGATCCGGACATGGTGGAATCGTGACGTCGACGTGCCACGTTTATTTCAGCCTGCTCAACGGATTCGATCAAACAGCCCCTCCAGAGCACGCTTTATCGAACTTCTACTGGTTTTTACATTCAGGAATTTAGGTGGCACTCTTCGCGAATGCATCAGTCGCTACTAGGGCCTGTATATGGTCATCATCATCGTTTATATGCACGTTTGTACTGAGAGACAAAGAGGCACACCGAAAATCAAATTTTGTTGGAAAAGATCGATATTTTGTTCGATACGTTCGACTAAACGTTTTTTTTTTAATAATCCCAAAAATTGTGGCATTGCAGCGAGAAATATTCTAAAAAATCTCTTCGGAAGCAAATTTTTGTCGTTCCAATTGTAAATTTCACTGAAAATTCCGTTGAAAATCAAAAAAATTGACAAAATCACGAAAATTTTGAAATTATCAAAAAATATTTAGTTTATCGTGTTCAACAAAATATCGATGAGTTTTGACAAAATTTTGTTTCCAGTGCAGGACATTGAGGAGAAGGCAGGGAGAGAGAAGGGAAAAAAGAATAATTTGTCGAGTTGCAAAGACCCGGTTGATACGAGACACGCGTGCGTGTCGTCGCGTCTTAGTCTCTTTCGTACGAAATTATGCAGTTGTATTCATTTGGACGCACGTGTCGCTGGTAATAATAGCTGTGGCGGGGATTCTCGTTGCATTCGGATACTACGAGCGATCCATATTCACGAGTTTTCGAGCGTATATCATGTTGCCACACGAGCATACGCTCAGTAGCCTGCTGCATGAATCGTGACGTGGAGAAAGATTAAAAAAATCATGTTTTCCTTTAAACCGTTGTAAAATGAGAACGGCTCAACGATTTTGGACGCAACGGGGGTCATTGGAAAGCTTGAAAAATCAGCTACAAATAACGTCCTCTGAGTTTTTCTGTAACTTGAAAACCCTCGAAGCTGCGTGACGATCTTTAAAAGCAATTAATCGAAAAAAATAATTTCCTCAATTTCCTTAATAATTGTAAATTCGCCACAGTCACAAATTTCCAATAATTGGCCGTCGGATCGACAGTATTGCGAGGTTTATTCGTTTACTCGAGATTTTACGATCGAACATGAATTTTTATCATTTCCCATGAGGATTCTCGTTAATGTTTACGAAGCGTAAATTGCATGGCTGTTGAAAAATCATAAATATGCTTAAATGACCACAGATTATTTATAGATGAGCAATTAAATTATTCTCATAAATATTCAGCACATAAAAAATTCGCTCGCATCATGTGGCAAATTCTACTTGAATAATGACCGCACACCATATTTATATCGATATATACAAATAAATGTGTCGAACATGTGCATTGCTATGTGCATCCACGTATCGTGTGGATGCCGTATCATTGCCAACACAATTTTCAAATGTAGCAGTAAATTACTCTTGGCCAGAGCAAAAGAGAGAGAGAGAGAGAGAGAGAGAGAGAGAGAGAGAGAGCGTCCTCGATATAAACACGAGATAGTCGCGATCAAATTTCCGCTAAATCTTCGGACCCGTTGGTTTAATGACGTTACATGTCGAGTATATACGTTGGGGCTTCAATTTGTGTTTATCTATCAGCGGGATCGATCGGGAATATATTTCATCGATGACTGTCGAGCACGAAGCGCGTATAAAATTCCAAAACAAAAATAATCAAGTTCCCTTATTTAATTTTCTTCAAAAACTGTTTCTCCTTTTTTCCCCTTCGATCGCAAATAATTTCGTACGATTCCAAAATTTTTCTCGTTTTTTTTTTGCCTTCGATCGCAAATTTCGTAAAAATATCGAAATTTAATTGTTCTTGGGAATTTTTTTCGGCGAATTATGCAATCGAATCATTCGACTTGCGGAGTCTCTTTTTATTTGAGAATTATAGGAAGAGGGTCATCGGTGACGTCAGAGTCTTGGAATTTTCTTGATTTTATTCTCCCTCGCGGAATTATTTTTCGATCTTTTTTTATCGTCGATTCAAATTGCCGGATTGTGGAGGTTGGAAATGTAGGCTCGTCCCTTTTTCCATCTGCCCAAAGGATCTCGAAAAAAAATACGTTTCGCCATCGCTATAACTTTTTTTTTTCGCATTCCCTCATTTTTTTGGTTCTTTCGAAATTATCCTTCCTCTCGATATCGAAAATAACGTGTAAGTACATGCTCATGGCTTTTGTAATGGACGATCGAGAAAATGAGGCAACAGCCTCATTTTCTCGATCGTCCATTCACGTATTCATCGAAGAAACGATATGCGGACGAGTGAGCTGCTTATATTCTGACAATACGTCCCTCGCGTATCGTTCAGTTTACGAAGCTGCTGTGGGATGAGCCACAACCCTCTAGAGCCAGCGAAAACGCTCGATGCACACTAAATCGATTGACGTGCGATGAGCACGACAAATACCATCGACAGGCTCGATCTTTTTCCGCACAAAATGCTTAAGGACTCGAGGATTAAATATACATTTTTGTTTTCAATTTTTTTTACATAAAAAATCGTTTGCGAGCCAAATTTCATTAAAAAAATTATTTTTACTTTATAAACAAATTTTCGAAATAATTTTACGACCGATTTTTTTGAAAAATTAAATAAAGCTTCTTCGATGTTGCATAAAAGTGTGTGCAAAGTTTTAAGAGGCTTCGACATTTAGAAATGGAAATATTAAATGTTGAAAATTGTGATTTTTGTCTCGAGCTTACACGAAAAAGTTTGGGTTCCTGCAAATAAAATAAATTGCGACGACGACGAAATTTGCATGATTTTTTTTCGTCCCTCAAAATTGAACGATCGAGCGAATTTTCATTTTTCAAACTCACAACGTTTCAGAGCGCTTTTCTTTTTCATCGGACCAAAAAATATGAGACTCGGTCGTCAAGTATTGATTAAACATTGACATTGATTAAAAGCAAACTGCCCTACAAACTTTCCTTCGCTATTTCGTACTCTCTATACTCAAGTGCGAAAGTGGAATTTCTCAAGTTTATCATCGCCTTCGAAACTCTTCGAAAAACGCTCGATTAATCGATCAACCATTTTACGCTTGTCCTTTTCCATTGTGACTCTCCACGATGTTGTANCGAGCTTAATCCAAAAATAAAATAAATTGCGACGACGACGAAATTTTCATGATTTTACTTCGTCCCTCAAAATTAAACGAACGAGCGAATTTTTATTTTTCAAACTCACAACGTTTCAGAGCGCTTTTCTTTTTCATCGGACCAAAAAATATGCGACTCGGTCGTCAAGTATTGATTAAACACTGACATTGATTAAAAGCAAACTGGCCTACAAACTTTCCTTCGCTATTTCGTACTCTCTATACTCAAGTGCGAAAGTGGAATTTCTCAAGTTTATCATCGCCTTCGAAACGCTTCGAAAAACGCTCGATTAATCGATCAACCATTTTACGCTTTTCTTTTCCATTCTGACTCTCCACGATGTTGTAATTTATTTACTCGCCAGAAAAGTGGCCCATGGGCTGCGTGGCGTCCGGAATTTCGATCAAAACAACAAACGAAAGCTGCGAAGCCTCGCAAGAACTCTATTTTTTCAAATTTACAAAAAAAACGCTGCAAAAATGACTCCAACATTTTTTTTCATCACAAATTTGAAAGAGAAAAAAAAAAAATTGCGAGGTTGTTGGAAAAAAAAAAAAAAAA
>JBAJMU010000005.1:14514611-14527923 GCA_037952995.1 Hyposoter didymator
GGGGGGGGAGGGGGGGAGTCAATGAAGTTATCTCTTCGCTAATATACCTGCTGCTGTCTGGCAGCGAGTCCCAATCAACTCTCTCCGTGTATTTCTCGTTTTATCTTTCTCCAACTTGGGCAGCAGCGTTTTCATGGTCCTTTTGGTTCGTTGGGGTAAAGTTGTATGGGTTGCATGTGTGGTCCATGATATTGGGGGGGATGCGTCGTTATAACGACGTTAATGTTCCAACGGGAAAGCCGAACGCCAACAATCACGTTTTTTTTGCTGCAATCTCTGGGAAACAATTCGTTGGTTATTTTGTTATTCCAACGAGACTAAACCGAAAATGGAAACGAAACATATTGGCGCGGTTGACTTTTCATTGCGCGACCAACTAATTACGAAAAGATCGAAACGCTGCGTTTTTGTCAATTTTTTTTTCTCCAACTTCCGGATTCACATTTTTTCACGATTTTTCGTATTTATTGGCGAGCGATTGAGCCTCGAATTCGGAAAATCGTTCTGGACCCAAAATACTAACGTTCTGGCATGATGCACGCCTCAGGAGAGCTTATCACGGAGCCAGGAGAGAGTCTGGACTCTCTCTCCCTCCGTGTCTCTGTTTTATATAAAAAACGAGATCCGTGCTGGTTTCGTTACACTCGCGACTCTCCTCCTCGCCCTCCGGTTCACGAATTGGCAATGTCTCGTTGGACGCGTTACAAGGAAACCGTCGCTCTCGGCCTGGTAACGTTGCTCAAAATTAAATGAAATCTTTCCCCGTAAAACATGCGAGACTTCTTCTTATTTATTCACAAATGATGACTCTGAACCTCAAAACTTTTATACCTCATACAAAAGTCTCTCCACGTAGTTCCCAAGTGTTCATGAAATTCCTAATTCCTCAAAAAGTCTCAATAAGCTGGGTCAAAAATTCGATTAAAATTCCTGATCAACTCTAGAACGGTAAACTTATTTTTTTTCAATTTATTCCGATATTCTGGGGTCTGAATGACGACAATTTTGAAAAATTCATATCTCCGGTAAAAAATAACGAAAATTCTTCTCCTCGGGCTCATTCTTTACGTTTTTTAATGCAGAATCACGTGAGCCTGGAGGAATTTTGGTTAAAGTCGAAAAATTAGTCAAAAATTCGGTGAAACGATAAAACGGAAAATTGAGTAAAAAGTTATAAATGACGCCAATTTTGAAAAATTCATATCTCCGGTAAAATTTAACGAAAATTCTTCTCCTCGGGCTCATTCTTTTCGTTTTTTAATGCAGAATCACGTGAGCCTGGGGTAATTTTGGTTGAAGCCAAAAAATTAGTCAAAAATTCGGTGAAACGATCGAATGGAAAATTGAGTAAAAAGTTATAAATGACGCCAATTTTGAAAAATTCATATCTCCGGTAAAATTTAACGAAAATCCTTCTCCCTGGGCTCATTCTTTACGTTTTTAAATGCAGAATCACGTGAGCCTGGAGGAATTTCGCTTAAAGCCAAAAAATCAGTAAAAAATGCGGTAAAACGATAAAAAGCGAGAGACCGAAGGGAAAAAAGGCTCAGGACCATTAATGGGTTACCCAGTGGATAAATTTCAATTTTTCCCTCTCAAAAAAGAATTTGATCCAGTTTGCTGGGTCAGAATTTCGATCGGAATAAAATAGCAATAAAAATCGGCGAAATAAATGGCTCGGAATATTCTGTTTTACACGATCAAGCCCATAGAAATATCAGCGACATTGCCACAATGATACAAATATGAGAAAAGAATGTCTCTCTCTCTCTCGACTCGTGTCCGATCTAACCGCACAGAATCGTCGACGCTGATTGCCAAGAAACGTTGTGTCGTGTATACCAGACGTAACATGGACGCGAGTAATGTTTGGATGTGGAAAGCGCGCTACTGTCGAGCGCGGTGGTAGGTTCGAGGACGAGCGTACGAACAGGCTACAGATAACCGTGGCTGTTGGTTTCTACAACGACCATTCGCCACCGGTACATACTTGGCTGGGAGGCAAACATTTCGCGGACATCGAAGATGCAAATGCGGGGGGGGAATGCCCACGCAGCTGTGAGCTCTTTGTCTTTGATGCTCCAGTTCGCGACTGCATCTTGATTTCGAGAGGGAAATATGCAGCAGCACTCTCTTACATTTTCTCTATTCGTTTATTTCTCGTTTTTTTTTTTTTTTNTCTCATTTTTTTTTTTTTTCTTTTTTTTCGTCGTTCGAACGACAAAACCGTGCAATCACTCAGGGAGCTGGATGGAAAAGCCAATTTCGTGGAAAGTAATGAA
Organism: Hyposoter didymator; assembly: GCA_037952995.1. Taxonomy (NCBI): domain Eukaryota; kingdom Metazoa; phylum Arthropoda; class Insecta; order Hymenoptera; family Ichneumonidae; genus Hyposoter; species Hyposoter didymator. The sequence continues at coordinate 14,516,894 of JBAJMU010000005.1, forward strand.
TCGTTAGAAATGTTGGCGATATCGTATCGGGTTATGAACGAGCTTGACTAAATTCACGCACGTTGGCAATGCTATCGTTGATATTGAAAATAAGTTATAAATATTTGAGGGAGAGGGATTATTATTGGCGATTAATTTGGCTGATTCGACAACGAGAAATTCCGCCGTTCTCCCCTGGCCCACCACTCGCGCTTTATGTATGGAACGCGCCGAGAGGAATTACAGGCGCGCATTAGTAAATTGCAAATCCAATTATCGACTCGGATACATATCCAACGAACCCATACTCATGGGAACATGTGTTGATTCCTGAGAATATTCTATAGCGAGCTATGTCTCTGGGGATGTGTTTTTTTTCTCGCGCAAGAGGAATAGATTCCTCTTGAAAAAAAAATTGTTTGAGCTTCTTAAGGACGTTGCATGGCGACGGTCTGATCCTAATTTTTGTTTTCTTTTTTTTTCAATACAAAATCGTTTCCGAGCCCAAGTTCGTTGGAAAAAGTTGTTACAAATTTACTGAAGAACAACATACTCGAAATACAAGATTTTCCGAGGGAATCTGTATTTTTTGTATAATAAATAAAATTTCGATAAAATTTTACGACCAATTTTTTTGAAAAAATAAATAAAGCTTCTTCGATGTTGCATAAATGTGTGTGCAAAGTTCTAAGAGGCTTCACCATTAAAAAATGGAAATATTAAATGTTGAAAATTGCAACTTTTAACACACGCTCTTACGAGAAACTACTAAAAATTGTGATTTTTATTTTGCCAGCCTAGATTCATTGGAAAAAGTTGTTACCAATTAACCAAAGAACAACATACTCCAAATCCATGATTTTCCGAGGTAAATTTGTATTTTTCATACAATTAATAAATTTTCGAAATAATTTTACGACCAATTTTTTTGAAAAATTAAATAAAGCTTCTTCGATGTTGCACAAAAGTGTGTGCAAAGTTTTAAGAGGCTTCACCATTTAGAAATGAAAATATTTAATGTTGAAAATTGCAACTTTTAACACACGCTTTTATGAGAAACTACTGAAAATAGTGATTTTTATAAATAAATATCTCGACTTCTACATGGTGAGACCTCTTGAAATTCCACGAGCTATTAGATCTCACAATTCTCTTAGTGTAGTGCAAATTTGCAGGAATTCTATCGATAGAAAATTCAGCTTAATGCAAATAAGTGCGAAAAAGTGTCGGTGCGAGGGCAGCGAACGGAAAAATATGCGAGGGTCGAAAAGGCACAAAGCTATTTAGTCAAACTCACGAGGAAAGTCGGTGGGGTGTGTGTCGTGCGAGTAAGTGGCGAAATGCTCGCCGAAAAAGCGACCTGCTGCGAGAGTCTTCGGTATAAAAAGTTTTCGCTTCGGACAGGTACGCCAAGGGCGAGCGCGGGGTGTCGCAAAGTGGAGCGAATCTGAAAGAGCCTCTTTTGACGTCAAATGCCGAAAGAGCTGCACACTCTTGCTCTCTCTTGAGCGTTTTTTTTTTATATTCCGATTGAGCAAACGAGAATGTGCGCTCTTTTCCGAAGCTGCGAAAACACAGTTCCTTTTTTTTTTGCTTCCGTTTTTTTTTTATCGTTCAAAAGACCTTTCCGCGTGCAGTTTTCCTTTGGCGTCTTCGAATCTTCAGAATCACGCGCACACACGTGGCTAATACGGGAAAGCTTTCTGGAGCTCAAAATTGGATCGAGCCCGGGGCTTGCCCTCCGGCTTAGCAAGGGTGGTGCCGGCGTCTCTCGTCCATGACGTCCAATCGCCTTTGGCTCGAGATTCTCTTCCAAAATGTATATACCCAAAGATGATCCTTGCCCACGATCGTTTTAGCACTTTGTATCCAAACTTTTACAAAATTTATTGAGCCATTCATACTTTATCGCATCTGCGCCGAGCGCAGATGCGGAGGCTCGTGTAGAAACCTTTTTTTTTTCGTTAAACCCATGAAAATGGACGCGCAGGTAATTGGCACTGTTTTTCCATCTCGTAAATGTGAGCCTAATGAAATTTCGATGTTTTGGCGAATTTATTCAACAGCAGACCCAGAAATAACGTAATTAGTTTATTTAATTGAGGATTTCGAGTCCCAAATCGCGAATGATAAGAAAATTCGAAAAACTTGATATTGAACAGTTAAAATTAACAAGTTTCCTAGGCACTCAACATCCTTAAGATCTCGTCGAATGAAACGAAACGCGTTCTCCTAGTATAAGCGTACGAGAAGGTTTTATTGATTTTATAGAAACCATTCGCTCCCATTCCAATAAAAAGCTCAGTCGCCAGCTCTTGACTGATAAACAAAAATTAAAAAAAAAATGACAAAAACGTCGAATTAAAAATAATTTCCAATTTTTTTTTTTTTTTGCACATAATATTTGAGTTTTTTATTATTTGACATGACAGAAGAATCTTATATTTGCTTGCTGTTTTGAGATCAAGCCGGAGACGGTGATAGCCGGACGTCGAATTAAAAATTATTTCCAATTTTTTTTTTTTTTTTCCACATCATATTTGAGTTTTTTATCAATTGACATGACAGAAGAATCGTATATTTGCTTGCTGTTTTAAGATCAAGCCGGAGACGGTGATAGCCGGACGTCGAATTAAAAATTATTTCCAATTTTTTTTTTTTTTTTCCACATCATATTTGAGTTTTTTATCAACTGACATGACAGAAGAATCGTATATTTGCTTGCTGTTTTAAGATCAAGCCGGAGACGGTGATAGCCGGAGGGCATCTTTAAGATCGACGAAGAAGGACGACCGTGGGAGCCGTCCGAGTGTTTTGGAGTCTCGAGGTTGTGGAGGTCGCGGAAGGGGTGGTCCGCGTTGTTTTTTTTTGGGAATCGGTAGCGCGCGGGAGGGAATTGCGTTCCGAGGATTAAAGATCGAGAATTAGCGGATTTTTTGGAACGGGAAACGGCGGGGAACGAGGATCATCGCGGAATCGTCTCTCGAGCAAATCGTCGAGTACAACGTACTCCGGCTTTCACGTTATCGTTGGGAAATGAGGCAGGTGGTGGTTCTCGAGCCTGCTGGCAGTGTTCTCGTCATCAGACAGACTTCCCTCACTGGCAACGCTGGCGTCGGTGTCGCCGGGGTCACCGCTACCAATAATTCGTTAACCTCCGTTTCTAATCATCATCACCACCATCACCATCATCATCATCAACACAATGCTCACGAGACACATGGAAGCCTTACCAACAACGCTGCCATCTCGGCTGGACTCGCCTCGAGCGACCACAATCAGAACAGAATCGTCGTTGTTCGATCATCATCCTCCTCCTCCTCCTCCTCCTCCTCCACCACGACGTGCATGACCTCCTCGGTGAGTAGCATATACCCGACTACTACCTCGCTCTAGCCACCGCTTTCTACAAACCCCTAGGCCAACCAATTTGCCCCTCGCACCCTTTCCTTAAACATTCAACGATTTATGTTCCCTCGCTCTATATAGAGCGCGACGACGATACAACCGGCGCATGGGGAGTTTCGTGTCATCGTAATTGTGGAATTAATAAAAACTGAGAAGCGTTGGAAATCAAATTTTGTTAAAAAATCGTCGATTTTTTGCTGAACACGATAAACTAAATATTTTTTGATCATTTCAAAATTTTCGTTATTTTGACAGTATATTTTGTTTCTAACGCAATTTTCAGTGAAATTTACGATTTGAACGAGCAAAATTTGCTTCCGGAGAGACTTTCTAAAATATTTCTTGCTGCAGTGANTGGGATTATTAAAAGAAAAAAAACAATTTAGTCGAACGTATCGAACAAAATATCGATTTTTGCCAACAAAATTTTATGAAAAATCGTCGATATTTTGTTGAACACGATAAACTAAATATTTTTTGATCATTTCAAAATTTTCGTTATTTTGACAGTATATTTTGTTTCTAACGCAATTTTCAGTGAAATTTACGATTTGAACGAGCAAAATTTGCTTCCGGAGAGACTTTCTAAAATATTTCTTGCTGCAGTGACACAATTTTTGGGATTATTCAAAAAAGAGTTTAGTCGAACGTGTCGAACTAAATATCGATCTGTTCCAACAAAATTTTGCCCGGAAAACTCCACTACCGCTACTAAAAAATCAAAATATTCGATTTGCATGCAAATATTTTGAAATAAAATAAAAATACTATTTGATCCTCGTAAACTCTTTTATAAAATTCAAAAATTAACACATTCGATGCAAGCAAACTATCGTGTTAGTTATAAACATGAAATTTATTGAGGTCGAAGAAAAAAAAATTGAATTGAATAAACTTCCAGTGCGCCATGAGCCAAAGAAATTTTTCTATTTAATGAAACTAGATCGTAATTAAATTTCATTTTTACGGGGTGTAAAAAAAAATTTTCCAATTTTCCTCTAAGAACTGGGTCGATGTTTTTTTTTTTTACAATTTTCACGTGTAAAAGGAAAAAGTCAAAAGGAGAATTTTGGAAATTGGAAAAAAGACATTTTTCAAGTTATTGACATCGGGATTGAAACTCGTAACAATTGAAACTCGAAATCGCGTGGTCATTCGTGCATTTAAATAATTTGTATACGAGGATAAAAAACATGCAGAAAAAGCTCGATCCTCGTTTATTTTCGTCCTCGATTTATTGCCCCCGAGAATGCTTTTTTCGGGGGGATAAAAATTCAGTCGTCTCTCTTAATCAATCAATGTCTCAGCAGGGCAAAGAGAAAAGGTGCGAGTAATAAATTTCGTGACCGAAAAGCATTACGCTTGACATGAAACGCCCCCTGTATATATTTCTATACTCGAGTTTATTATATTTTTCCAAGTGAGAATGGAGCTCGTTCGATCCGCGTGTGTATCGCACGATTTTACTTTAGTTTTCGCTTTACAACTCAACGCACCGAGAGCTTAACCTTGTTTAGCTTTTGTGCATCGAAATAATATTTCTGAAGAGTCTTTTTTTTTTTTTTTTTTTTTTTGTGGAATTTTTCGAAATTTTGGGATCGTCGTTCCGGAGAGAAAAAAGATTTTTAACAATTTTTTTGCAACTCGATTGTTAGTTCACACTTTACGAAAGTTTCCCAACATTTTTTTGTTTTTTTGGTTTTTTTTTTGCATTTTTCCATCGGGATTTCCTTCCCCGACGCAATTTTCTTCTCGAAGCTCGTGTTTAGAAACGTTCGACACATGTTTCTACAGGCCGATAACGGTATCATCATCAATGGCAATTCCAACGTGAATAACAACGCGACTATCGGTCTCAATGGAAACATCGTTATCAACTCGAAAAGCAAGCCTCTGGGACTATCGTCGGAGGTTTGTACGATCAATGCAAATTCCAAACAATCCGAACGCAATGATCATGTACGAAACGAGAATGGCAATCCCATTATCAACGGAAATCGTCAGAAATCGAGCAAGGAAAACATTCACGAAAGCATCGTGGCTGACATCAACGGCAGCGACGTCGGTGACAACATTTCCGGTGAGTCTCATTTATTTGACAAACAAATGTTTCGCATTTTTCGCCACTCGATCGTAAAATTAAAATTTCAGCGATTTTTCGGGATTTTCTGAACTTTTGATTCTGTGCCGATCATTTCGGATAAATTGCGATCAAATTTTTCAAATTTCTTCCTCATGGAGGAAGATTGTGACCGTGAAATTTTTTTTCCATTTTTCTATGTCCTTAAAATTTCCCAAAACATTGAAAAATCAGGAAAAAATTCAAACGCTCGTAACTCGAGAACGGTTCGAGCTACAGGGCTCCCGTTTCGCACAGACGTTGATCTATACAAGCTCTTCGTTCTCTGAAAATTTTGTTGCAATTGCTAGAAAAATACGAATTCTAGGGGATTTTGAAATTTTCAAAAAAAGCTGTCGACGCTCTAACTTTCGCAAATTTAAAGATTCATTACTAATTTTTTTTTTATACACAGAGTATCATAATAGGAAGGTTGGTATTGAATTTTGAAAAACTCGGTTGAACGGTTGAAATTTTACGATTTTTCGAATTTTCCAAAAATCTGAGTTTTTTTTAAAATCGTCCAAGCGCTCTAATTTCTGCAAATTTTGCACAGATGTTAATTTATACAAGCTCTTCGTTCTCTGATAATTTTGTTGCAACTGCTAGAAAAATACGAATTCTACAGAATTTTAAAATTTTCAAAAAAATCCTGTCGACGCTCTGACTTGCGCAAATTTAAAGATTCATTACTAATTTTTTTTTTATACATAGAGTATCACAATAGGAAGGTTGGTACTGAATTTGGAAAATATCGGTTGAACGGTTCAAATTTTACGATTTTTTGAACTTTACGAAAATCTGAATTTTTTGAAAAATCGTCCAAGCGCTCCAATTTCTGCAAATTTTGTAAGATGTTGATCCATACAAGCTCTTCGTTCTCTGATAATTTTGTTGCAATTGCTAGAAAAATACGAAATGTATGATGACGAAGGATCACACGATGATCGACGACACGCTGCTGCTTCCGCAGACAAAAAGGAACGATTTTCCCTTGGTCCATAGTCTCTGATTCTCGTTAGAATTTCAGTGACTCGAGCTTACGGTAAAAGCGAATCGGCAACTATTTGTTTCTGCCTCGCGTTCATTCTTTCGCGACGATCCAAAGGGCAGAAAAGACGAAGAGAGAGGGGGGGGGGAGGGAGATCTTGTCTACTCGGTTTTCGGTCAAACTTGTGCAAGCTCCCATCGACTTATCTTTCCGCTCGATCTTCCAATTCGAAGGAACAAACTGTCGCTGGAATAAGAGAGAAACAGCAACGAAAGAGAATCACCGAGAGAGAGAGAGAGGAAAGAGGAAATGCAATCGCTGGGAGAACTTTTATTACAAGGTACTCTTCGATCGTATTAAGCTGCGAAGGAGCCTTCGGGATTTTCGTCGTCGTCGTCGTTTGCCAGAACTGGAAACGATAAAAACTGCTCGATCTCTTGCTCTCTCTGTGCCTGTTGTCTCTCTGTCTTTTGCAAAGAACAAGCGCGAGCTTTCGAGCTTCGCGTGGAGCTTAAGCTTTTCCTTTCGCTCTCTCGCTCCCCGTCTCGCGCGCTTCGGAGCCCGAGACGTTTGATCGATTTCTCAATGCTTCAATCAGCTCCTTGCCTCTCGTTCCCCATTCACAACTATATTTACGAGTCTGTGCCTATATTTCGGAAAATAAGTCAAACTTCTTCGATGGATAATAATACTTTTCTGTCTGCACGAGAAAAACCGAGCAATGTAAACAAGTTGAAAATTATACCAATGCGACCCATCCAAATCGTTAAACAAACCGACCAATTTATTTTCCACATTTTTTTTCCTAAAATACGAATCCAAGTTTTGAGAACTCTCGGAATAATTTCCCTGTCTGGAGTATAATTTATATGCTAAATGGATTTCCAGCTCATTAGCATACGTAATGGCTTCGCCATGATTAGTTTTTTTTTTCTACTTTTAACGCGATACTGTAAAAATGGAAATCGAGGGCTGCAGCTCCGGACGGACAGCTGGACAAATCACTGATCCAAGATTATTCATGGAATCGATACATTAGCTCGTTACATCAGAAAATGGGGAATTCTTTTTTTTTTACTCAAAAAATTCGATAATTTATTTTGTCGTTAAAAAAAAAAAAACGCACGATGCTCATTTTTTCGTATATGCATTTGCATTTTGTGCACAATATCTTAGAACATTTGCGAAAATTCAAGCGATTAGACGATTTTTCGAAAAACTTGGATTTTCGTAAAATTCGAAAAATCATAAAAATTCAACCGTTCAACCGAGATTTTCAAAATTCAATACCAACCTTCCTATTACGATACTCTGTGTATAAAAAAAAAATTAGTAATGAATCTTTAAATTTGCGAAAGTTAGAGCGTCGACACGCTTTTTTTGAAAATTTCAAAATTCCGTAGAATCCGTATTTTTCTAGCAATTGCAACAAAATTATTAGAGAATGAAGAGCTTGTCTAGAACAACGTCTGTGCGAAACGGGAGCCCTGTAGCTCGAACCGTTCTAAAGTTATAAAAGTTTGAATTTTTTGATGTTTTGGGAAATTTTGAGGACATAGAAAAATGGAAAAAAATTGCACGGTTACATATTTTACTCCATGAGGAAGGATTTCTCTCCCTGGGCAACGTGAGCTTTTCCGATGGTTATTCTTTCGAACGGTCGATATCGGGAACAAGGATTGGGCGTCGCGTCTAGAAATCGATCAAACGTTTGGTGCTCAATGAATAATCCAAATCCTCGAAATCCATATAAATGTAGGTAATTCGCGGTGTATTCTCGGGAGGTCCGACAGATACAGATGCGAGAGTAATGAAAATTGATCAAAATGGAAGCAGCGTATCAGTGTGGATGAAAGAGTCCAATGAGCTGTATGATATTAAGCCAGGCAATCGGGTGGCATAGTCGTAATCAATTTTCACGCGATCTATGCACCGAACGTTCTCATTAACTCAATAAATCGATAGCTTTAATATCATTCCCTCGCGCTCTCTGTTTTTCTCGCTCTCGCTCGATCGCTGTTCGTTGAGTCTGTCGCTCTCTCTGTGTTTGCGATTCTTAGCCAACCGCGACATACGAGTTATCGATTGTCGTTAATGCGTGTCTATTTGCCACGCAATTAGCAACCGTCGCTGGCGAACGAACCGGCGCATGCATCAACGACGAATAGACAGACGCGAATACGGACGCGCGCACCATTGTGTGAGTCTGTTCGTCGCATGCATTCGTCCTGTAAATTTCTATAGATATACAAACGAATGCATGAATGTATTGAGAGCGACGTATACGTACGAAGCGAGACTCTGGAACAAGCAAGAATTACAAACGCAGAGAAAAGCAAGAGCCAGAGCTCGTGGGCCTGTTCGTTCAGTCCCTCCGCGTGCAGTCAACGGGAGATTGACGAAGCCGTGGTCGTTGCCGTTCGTGCTCTCAAGCCAGACGAATGAATAATCACTATTAGTCGGACCCGCGTCACTGTTATACATACGCATTCGTATGGGAACTAGCTCCGGACACCGCACGCTGGAGCGGTGTTCGGGAGTAAATTCCATATTTACTCGTAGTGACAAAAACCGAGTCACTGAGTCAGAGAGTTTTTTAGTTTTCTTAATATTCGGTCCGAATATGTATCGGTACTGATTTGCTGGGTACTCGAGCCCATGGTTTTGGAAGAAACGTCATTCCCGAATGGTAGTTCTTCCGTCTGAAAAAACTGAATTGAATTTTTTTTGGAAATTTGACTCTGCGAAGGAAATTTCGTTAAGGGCGACGGTAAAATGTAAAATTTCTGTTTTTAGTTTTTTTTTTTTTTAAATATTTAATGGTTTGCGAGCCCAAGTTCATTGAGAAAAGTTGTTACGAATTTACTAAAGAACAACGTACTCCAAACCCAAGATTTTCCGAGGGAATCTGTATTTTTTGTATAATAAACAAAATTTTGAAAAAATTTTACGACCGATTTTTTTGAAAAATTAAATAAAGGTTCTTCGATGTTGCATAAAAGTGTGTGCAAAGTTTAAAGAGGCTGCACCATTTAGAAATGGAAATATTTAATGTTGAAAATTGCAACTTTTAAGCAACAATAAATAAACAAATTTACGAAATAATTTTACGACCAATTTTTTTGAAAAAATAAATAAAGCTTCTTCGATGTTGCATAAAAGTGTGTGCAAAGTTTAAAGAGGCTGCACCATTTAGAAATAGAAATATTTAATGTTTAAAATTGCAACTTTTAAGCAACAATAAATAAACAAATTTTTGAAATAATTTTACGACAAATTTTGTTGAAAAAATAAATAAAGCTTCTTCGATGTTGCATAAAAGTGTGTGCAAAGTTTAAAGAGGCTGCACCATTTAGAAATGGAAATATTAAATGTTTAAAATTGCAACTTGTTCAGAGGCGAAAATTGAGGATAAATAGTTGCCGGAGCAATGAGAGAGATCTCGTGTAGCACAAGTATAACGGTTGTTCGGTGGATAATGGGATGTAGAATCACAAGGAGAGGATTTGTCCCCCGCGGAGAACGAGAGGGCAAAAGGGCTGCCACCGAAGCATAGAGACAGAGAGAACGAGAGCAGCGAGCGTAGGCGAAGCTTCGTATTATAACGAATATATTGGCTCCTCTATGTATACGACATACTTGCAATAACCCTCGTAGAGCCGCACGCATAACGCGTAATCGACCTGGCAAATCACGATTGTCGAGCTATGTTGGCAATTTTCCTCCCTCTCTCTCTCTTTCTCTTTCCATCCCTTTGCAGATATCTGTGGAGAGATAATTTCGGATGTAGATAAGTGTACACAATGCATATTTCAATGTGTATGAACTGAAGAGAAATTGGTGTAAATTTGAGGGACGATTAAACGGGCGTTGGTGATAATCTCCCAATTGAGCAAAATTTAGGATCGCGTTATTTGAATAAATAATACGTTCGAATTAAAGCGACAGGAGGCTCGAAAACCGCTTGATTTCAGGATCTGAAACACGTTAAATAGGTGGAGTAGTAAAAAAAAAAAAAAATTGGACCGACGATGAATGGGAAGTTTTCTGGAGTTTCGTTTGATTGGAATGTCAGCAGATCGAAACGAATGGGACGTTTGTGACTAGGGGTGGCCGATTAAAACGTCTAGGGTGATTGATTAATTCTCCGCGATGTTTATCAAGTTTGATCGTGCGGCGATGGAAAGTGACGAGAGTTTGAAAAGCAAAGAGAACGGTTTTTAGTTGATAAGTCGCGCTGCGAAATTGCAACGAATTTGGTGCGTGCTGGTGCTGGTGCTGCACGAGGCCTCGTCATAGGCACATATCGCGGCAAAGCTATCGATAAGCCTGCCGTACAGGGAGGAAAGCTGATGGTGTTATGCTCTCGCGATGAATCGGGCGCGATTGACTCGAGCGATATGTCCATACCATTCGCGCAAATCTCTGTACGATGTGGCCTTAACCTCCCGTGGGGGATGAGGATCGAAGTGGAGTAGCTCGTGGTGGAAATGGTAGCGTGCGGGAGGGGGGGCAAACGAATGCATGAATGTA
>JBAJMU010000005.1:14527937-14538429 GCA_037952995.1 Hyposoter didymator
GCCAGAGCTGGGAGGAGAGGAGGAGGGAGGGAGGGAGGGACAAGCTCGTTGCTTCGTTGCTCTTGGGAGTTTGAGGGTAATTCGTAGTTCCGGCAATATCCGCCAGAGCGGCGGTCCTGGGCTCGTATAGCTCTTTCAACCCCTTGCAGGTTTTGGGTTTCTCTCTTTCTGGTAGTCGCGGAAGGGAAGAAGCCAAAAGAGAGACATGTACGTATTTACGTTTGGAGAATGGTGGTAGTTGGAGCAACATCCTGTAGGGAGTTGAGGTCCTTTTTCCCTTGCAACCTTTTCCGCGGCGCGCTGCTCTCCCACCCTTTGAATCGCTCTCTCTCTCTCTCGCGCTTTTTTGCGCTCGCCTCCATTTCGCAGGATTCCCTCTCTTTTTAACCTCCGCCGGCCTATCCGATTGCGACTGACTGCTGGACCGGGTATCGACCCCTTGAAACGGCAGAGCCTGCGAAAGCTTTCCAAGCAGCAGGCTCACCTTCTTTTTCTTCGTGCTTTTGGCTTCCTGCTTCTTTATCTTTTCTCCTTTTGCCTACGTGGATCCTCCTCGAGCTGACGCTATACCGATATACTCCGACGATACGTTTTTTCCCATCTTCTCCTTTCTTCCCTCCCTCCCTGATCTTCCTTTTTCTCATTCCTTCGCGCTCGCTGTACCAATAGATGTACAACCCTCTGACTTATCTCCCTTTCTCGCTTACTCACTATTTCGTCTATATACTCGAGAAAGCGTGCTGCTTCGACCTACTCGTCCTGCTGGCACGTTCTCTCGATGCTGCTGGTGCTCCAAAGGCGACCCTAATTCCCAAAATCGCTTCGAAATCGTCATCCCCTCTATTTTACTCTTTTTATCATTCCGTCTATGTGTGCGGATATGTACATGTTTCGATGTATATATGAATATATAGAAATTGAGGGTATATGAGAAAGATTGGTCGGGAGCAGTATACACAGGATGCATAAACGTGGAATAGACTCGGAGACGGAATGAAGCAGGAAAGACGAAATAAATAGTAAATCTTTGAGGGAGAATCGATGCTCGAGGTCGTTGAAAAAGGATGCAGGCGCTGCTCTCCTTGTGAGACTGTCGCGGCGCTCTCTCGTGCTTCGTGGTGAAACGTCATCCCTGAAAATTGTCCAACCAAGGATCTTTGCAAGATTTTCTACGAGCTCCATTTATTATTCAAATCAGAGAGAGAGAGAGAGAGAGCTGGATACGGAAGAATCTGTGCTCGTTTTTATTTATGAACTGCACCGCGGGGCCATTTCGAATTTATAAATTCTTGTGATTCCGGAGTCATAAATTTTTTCAGATCCAGCTTTAAATTGATGAGCAATGACGACGAGATTTGACCCTCCAACGATTACCTGGCGTCAAAAACGAGCCCGGACGACTTTGAAACCTTTTCTCCCTCGTTTTCTCGTTTTTTATCGTTTTAACGCATTTTTGACGAATTTTTCGACTTTGAGCAAAATTGCCCAGGCTCACGTGATTCTGCATTCAAAAACGAAAAGAATGAGCCCAAGGAGAAGCTTTTTCGTCAAATTTTACCGAAGATATGAATTTTTCAAAATTGGCGTCATTTATAACTTTTTACTGAATTTCCATTTTATCGTTTCACCGAATTTTTGACTAATTTTTCGACTTTAAAAAAAATTCCGCCAGGCTCACGTGATTCTGCATTAAAAAACGAAAAGAATGAGCCCAAGGAGAAGCCTTTTCGTCAAATTTTACCGGAGATATGAATTTTTCAAAATTGGCATCATTTATAACTTTTTACTGAATTTTTCATTTTATCTTTTCACCGAATTTTTGAGCAATTTTTCGACGTTCAGCAAAATACCTCTAGGCTCACGTGATTCTGCATTGAAAAACGAAAAGAATGAGCCCAAGGAGAAGCTTTTTCGTCAAATTTTACCGAAGATATGAATTTTTCAAAATTGGGGTCATTCAGACCCCGAGTTAGCGGAGTAGATAAAAAAAAAGGTTACCGTTCTAGGGTTAATGAACAAAAAACGTGTATAGTCGCGAGATCCAAGAGAATTCGCGTAGCTCGAGGTTCTTGATTGAGGCGAAAAGCAGCAATCGATTGTTTCTGCTCGCGGGAACGTGCCGCCGCGAGCTCTACCGCGCGTTATGAGATCCATTGGTAGGAAAAGGAGAGAGAAACGTGTAGAGATGAAGAAAGATACGAGCGATAAGAGAAAAAGCCGATATCGAGGAGCAGCAGGGCAGGTCGAGGGTAGAAAAGTCGCGGTGTCATCGAGTCCAGAGAGCAGAGCAGAGTCTCGAAGGAGACTCCGTCAACCCCGCACCTTCCTGCGTTCTTCTCCCTCGTCCTTTTTCTCTCTTTCCGTAGTTTCCTTTTCCCCTTGAGAATCTTGTACTCGGAGTTAAAAATAAAGCACCAGCGTCCGAAAAGAAAGACCAAGTTGGAGAGAGAAGCTCCGAACTGCCGAGATAAAGAAACGGCGAAGAAAAGACACACTGGCTGGCCAGTAAGAGTTTCGTACGTGAGGCTTGAGTAAAAAGACAAAGTGAGATATAGAGCGAGAATAATGTAACGTGGGAAGACGAGAAACTGTACAGAGACGTAGAGCGAGAGAGAGTTGAGAGAAACGAACTTCCACAGACACACATTGTTTGAGGGATGACAGAAGAGGATGCAGTCGTAGCTGATGGAAAGGGTGGCAAAGATCCGACGTGGTGTATGCGAGTGTGATAAAAACGATGGAGCCCAGAGAGAGGGGAGTGTGAGGGGAAAAGATAAAAAGAAAAAGAGGTCCCAGCATCCGAGAGAGAAAGAGAGAGATGAGAAGGAGGCAGAGAGGCGAGAACGAGAGTAAAAGAGCTAGTTGGACACGAGAATCTCTGCCAACGGTCTATTTAAAGCTAAAACAGCAGCAGCATTAGCAGCAGCGAGATCGAGGGGTGGAAGGTCCACCACACGAGTTGCTGTTGGTGTATGAGCCACAGAGAGTTATCTAGCCTGCTGGCCAGACGATATAAGCATCAGCAGCAGTGACTGTATTTAGCTGAAACATTTGTAGGAACGTATAGATATTTATAAATCGAAATGGAGTTTGAAACGAAAAGCCCTAACCGAGGAAACATCGTGGCTCGAATATCTCACGTCCTTTTCGTTTCCTCCACTGCTCTTTGACGTTTCTTCGTCTACGTGGACACATTGTGCATGTGCAAGCGCGAATGCATATGCTCTCTTGATTCTCATCCACACTTACGTTCCTACAGCGTAATTTACGAGCTTAGAGCAAAAAAAAAGTTGGACACCTCGCGCAGGGAGATTGTTCCGCGCACTTTGACAAGTGACCCAGTTTTATCACTGTTACGTAATTGATCGCCTCTCCCCCTCCTCCCCCCCCTCAAAACTATTCTCTCTCTTTCGTTTTTCTCTTTTGCTCATCCTGTCATTGTTGAAGCTCTCGTACACGTCCCTTCGTTATATCGCACGTTTCCGCTCGGGCGATACGAACGTTCGCGGCTACCGGCGCGCATGCCAATCTCTCAAAAGCCCTTCCAGCTCCTCGATTATTATTATTTCTTCCCAAATCTTGAATTTTCTTGGATCGAATGTTGCGGCGTATAAAAAATGGAGGTCTCGCCAGCTCGTACGGATGACCGTTAATCGTCACACCTCCGGTTGTGACGTAATGGTCATTGGGGGTGTTATCAACCCCACTCACTTTGGAAGGCGATAAATAATTGAAAAATGGTTAAAAAAAATAAAATAAAAATACTACAATGTATTTTGAACCCTTGAGTAACGACCCTGATGATTGTATTCAATTCGTTCAATTTTTAATACAAAAAAAATGTCGAAAAAAAAAATTCTGCAAAAATTACGTTTTTTTTACAAAAAATGATGCAGAAATTTTAATTTTCAATTTAAAACAAAAAAAATCGTTTCATAAGTCTGAAATATCATGCCTTCAGGTGCGACTGGTTAAATGAGCGAGCTCCAAAAAGTATATCCCCAGATTTTACACCCTCCGCTTCCTACGGCTTGCAAAACTGAACCAACGAGCTCTTTCAAATAATAACGACGAGGCTCTCTACCAGAAGGTTCAAACTACCGATAGCACGTGTCACAAGTCCTATTTTCTCGGAATTTCTGTTACGTACCGTCGGTCGAAAGCCGCTGGGGTAAAATTGACCCCGTGTGACCATTAAGGGGCGCGATCGAGTCTACGCTCCCACACACTCATCCGTTTTGACGTCGAAACTCACGTGGCTTTCTTCCCTCGTATATATAGGAATCTCCCAGGCCGCATTCGCTCCCCGCAGGTGTGCACAGTTACAACTCGCAAACTCTGCGTCCATCGTCGTCTGTTCTGTAATAAGGCGACCCAAGCATTCCGGATAACTTTGCCTCGTTTCACTAACGACTTTACCGATCCGATAAATTCGCATCGCTCGACAGCTCGCGGCGAAGAGCCCATGGGGAAACGTCTCCTCACGCGATCCTTCCACTCTCTCTCTCTCTCTCTTTCTCTCTCTCTCTCTCTCTCTCTCTCGCGCTCTCCTAAGCCAAACGTGTATACAGACCGACCTGTTAGCGCCTTTTCTACTCATCCTCTTCCTGCTCCTTCCACCTTCTCGGAAGGAGATATTCCGCGAGGAAGGGCCAGGCATGAGGAACTTTGCCTTGCCCTCGATTTTCCTCTCTCTCTCTCTCTCTCGTTTCGATCTAAAACTCGTCGGATTTTATGGGAGACCGGCATGTGTTCCACTTGCCAGCATTTTATGACTGGCTTTTACGCCTTTTTCTGCTGCTTCGTCCGACGAAATTTTTGATGGAAAACTTTTTACGAACGCATCGTCCTCGTCGTGAGGCGATCAATCAAAACTTGCAATGACGTTTCTTCCTGCAGGGCTCCGAGTCTTGTTTCCACCGATTCGTCCGCATTTTCTACTTGCAACTCGACTCTTTCTCCTTCCGAACGAATCTTCATTATCAGCGTCCTCGTATTTTTTACGTGGCAAATAAAAAAACGTGAGATTTTAGCCGAAAAGTAGAAACTTCCTTTTTGGAGCGAATAACTTCCGGTCTCTCGAGCTTTTGTTCCGCTCCGACTCTGCCTCGTCCCGACCAGCGGCTTTGTCGACGTCATGGCATAGAAAAAGCTCCTCGCCTGCTCGACAATGTAAGTGGACGACGAATCGGCGAGAAACGCGGAAAACGAACAGACCAAACGAACAAAATGAAAAAAAGCAACGCCAGCAGCCGGATACACCTAATTATCGACTGTGGAATATTTGCCCACGAGACGAGACCGAAATACGAAACATTTCCAAGTCCAAACCTTCCCCTATGAAAGCCTCAATTTTATCAAATTCTTCAGACCGTGCAATGTGCTGCACAGCATTTTTTATTTTTTTTTTATTTTTTTTTTTTCATCATTTTTTGCCTCGACCGCCTACGCCAATCTGTACATATCGGATACATAATATTTCAGCGGTTGGACCGNACTTATCCCTCGGCTCTGTGGCGTCTAGCTATAGGCTCTAGAAAAGCGCAGAGGTGGAAGAAGCTTGGCAGAAGGCTGGTTTAGCCTGCTCGCAGGAGCAACCGGCTTTCGCGTTGAACCGTTTGGGTGTTATAAGATCGCAACAGCATCTACGTCACCGCGAATATGCTGCATGGTGTGCGGTGTACCAAGCCGCGATACATATAATACTGGCTTTTACGTATTTCCATGCAATGTGCACCAGTTCGTACGTACGTACGTATACGTACGTACGTGGACGCAGCAGCTGGCTGGGCTTGCGGTTGCACCGTGAGATATGTCCTCATACCTAATTCAGCCCCGGTCGGTGGATGCTTGCTCTCGTTGAATTGCCATGCAGCCCCGCGCGGTATAAACTCGTGCGAATAACATCGCGCGCAGTGTCCTCTGTTTTTGCCCAATCCCGACGCGCGCGTTCTCCTTTCCTGAACGGATCAGTGAATGCCGTTAAAACAATCGTTTCGCGGTTGTCCGATTATTCAGACGATAAACTCCTCGCGCTCTTCGTCCTCCTCGCCGCGTCGCTACTGCTCTTCGCGTCCTGCATGCACGCTCTGGACCATCAATCGATCAGACTAATCGCATCCACTCGGTTACATAGACGGCATGTCCACTTGACCTCTCCGCACACGCTTCGTATAATAAATTACTCATTAGTCAAGTCCTCTCTGTGTACACCTTCGTGTTGGCACAAACATTCGCACTCGGCGAGCTCGTACATAGAGAATTTTCAAACTGGATCTTTGATCCTATCAGGGCTCGCAAATTATGCAGTCGCGCTGTTGATTTGGCCCTTGTACACGTGTCGCTTCTATTCACCACATATGGGTCGACACTGGCGCGCTCACTTTTTTCTCTTACCGAACGAGTAGTTCACCCCTTTCTGTCCTGCTCGTCGTCTTCGTTTCTCTTGGATCGCGCGCTTGCATTATCTCACTGAGAGGCTGTTTGTCACACGTACGAAAATGACTACATTAACGTGATTTTTCATGAAAATTCTGGGACACGAGGAAACACGATTTGACGATGAATTTTAAATTCTTAAAATAACGTTGTTTAGGGACGTTGTATGCAAAATATTCTATCGATAGAATTCCTTTAAGCCAGTAGCGAGCACCATGTAGAAATCGAGATATTTATTCATAAAAAGCACAATTTTTAGTAGTTTCTCATAAAAGCGTGTGTTAAAAGTTGCAATTTTCAACATTAAATATTTCGATTTCTAAATGGTGGAGCCTCTTGAAACTTTGCATACAATTTTATGCAACATCCAAGAAGCTTTATTTAATTTTTCAAAAAAATCGGTCGTAAAATTTTTTCAAAATTTTATTTATTATACAAAAAATACAGATTGCCTCGGACAATCTTGGATTTGGAGTATGTTGTCCTTTAGGCAATGGGTAACAACTTTTTTCAATGAATTTAGGCTCGCAAAATAAAAATCTCAATTTTCAGAAGTTTCTCATAAGAGCGTGTGTTAAAAGTTGCAATTTTCAACATTAAATATTTCGATTACTAAATGGTGGAGCCTCTTAAAACTTTGNAAAGTGTATGCACGAATGTGTCTGGCGTGTGAGTATAGCAGAGGCTGCTCCTTTTATCTAGTTCCACGAGGTCTGGGAGCACATGTGAGGAGTCGGTGAGTTGGCTGGGAGCAGAAAAATGGCTTGATGGGGAGTGAGTTGGGTTTTTTTTCTCTTTGGTTACGTTTTTTCTGGACGTTTTTACGAACGTAGAGAAAACTCATGCTCGGGAAGGAAATTTTTTTGGGAAAGATCGATATTTAGTTCGATACGTTCGACTAAACGTTTTTTTTGAATAATTCTAAAAATTGTGGCATTGCAACGAGAATTATTTTATAAAGTCTCTTTGGAAACCATTTTTTGTTGTTCCAGTCGTAAATTTCGCTGAAAATTCCGTTGGAAACTAAATATACTGGCAAAATAACGAAAAATTTGAAATTATCCAAAAATATTTCGTGTTTTACGAAATATCGACCATTTATAACAAAATTTTGTTGAAAAAGATCGATACGTTCGACTGAAGGTTTTTTTTTTTATAATCCAAAAAATTGTGAAATTCCAGCAAGAAATATTCTAGAAAATCTCTTTGGAAGCAAATTTTTGTCGTTCGACTCGTAAATTTCGTTGAAAATCCCCTTGGAAACCAAATATACTGGCAAAATAACGAAAATTTTGAAATTATCCAAAAATATTTCGTGTTCAGAGAAATATTGACCATTTTTAATAAAATTTTGTTGAAAAAGATCGACATTTAGTTCGATACGTTCGACTAAACGTTTTTTTGAATATTCCCAAAAATTATGACATTGCAGCGAGAAATATTTAAGAAAGTCTCTTCGGAAGCAAATTTTAGTCGTTCCAGTCGTAAATTTCGCTGACAATTCCGTTGGAAACCAAATAAACATCCAAAATAACAAAAATTTAGAAATTATCCAAAAATATTTAGTGCTCAACAAAATATCGACGATGTTTAACAAAATCTCATTCCCAAAGAGAGAGGAGGTGGGAAAAAGTTCTCGAGACTTTTTACACCCCTTCATGGAATTCTCGCGATCTCTGCTACTTATCCCTCGGCTCTGTGGCGTCTAGCTATAGGCTCTAGAAAAGCGCAGAGGTGGAAGAAGCTTGGCAGAAGGCTGGTTTAGCCTGCTCGCAGGAGCAACCGGCTTTCGCGTTGAACCGTTTGGGTGTTATAAGATCGCAACAGCATCTACGTCACCGCGAATATGCTGCATGGTGTGCGGTGTACCAAGCCGCGATACATATAATACTGGCTTTTACGTATTTCCATGCAATGTGCACCAGTTCGTACGTACGTACGTATACGTACGTACGTGGACGCAGCAGCTGGCTGGGCTTGCGGTTGCACCGTGAGATATGTCCTCATACCTAATTCAGCCCCGGTCGGTGGATGCTTGCTCTCGTTGAATTGCCATGCAGCCCCGCGCGGTATAAACTCGTGCGAATAACATCGCGCGCAGTGTCCTCTGTTTTTGCCCAATCCCGACGCGCGCGTTCTCCTTTCCTGAACGGATCAGTGAATGCCGTTAAAACAATCGTTTCGCGGTTGTCCGATTATTCAGACGATAAACTCCTCGCGCTCTTCGTCCTCCTCGCCGCGTCGCTACTGCTCTTCGCGTCCTGCATGCACGCTCTGGACCATCAATCGATCAGACTAATCGCATCCACTCGGTTACATAGACGGCATGTCCACTTGACCTCTCCGCACACGCTTCGTATAATAAATTACTCATTAGTCAAGTCCTCTCTGTGTACACCTTCGTGTTGGCACAAACATTCGCACTCGGCGAGCTCGTACATAGAGAATTTTCAAACTGGATCTTTGATCCTATCAGGGCTCGCAAATTATGCAGTCGCGCTGTTGATTTGGCCCTTGTACACGTGTCGCTTCTATTCACCACATATGGGTCGACACTGGCGCGCTCACTTTTTTCTCTTACCGAACGAGTAGTTCACCCCTTTCTGTCCTGCTCGTCGTCTTCGTTTCTCTTGGATCGCGCGCTTGCATTATCTCACTGAGAGGCTGTTTGTCACACGTACGAAAATGACTACATTAACGTGATTTTTCATGAAAATTCTGGGACACGAGGAAACACGATTTGACGATGAATTTTAAATTCTTAAAATAACGTTGTTTAGGGACGTTGTATGCAAAATATTCTATCGATAGAATTCCTTTAAGCCAGTAGCGAGCACCATGTAGAAATCGAGATATTTATTCATAAAAAGCACAATTTTTAGTAGTTTCTCATAAAAGCGTGTGTTAAAAGTTGCAATTTTCAACATTAAATATTTCGATTTCTAAATGGTGGAGCCTCTTGAAACTTTGCATACAATTTTATGCAACATCCAAGAAGCTTTATTTAATTTTTCAAAAAAATCGGTCGTAAAATTTTTTCAAAATTTTATTTATTATACAAAAAATACAGATTGCCTCGGACAATCTTGGATTTGGAGTATGTTGTCCTTTAGGCAATGGGTAACAACTTTTTTCAATGAATTTAGGCTCGCAAAATAAAAATCTCAATTTTCAGAAGTTTCTCATAAGAGCGTGTGTTAAAAGTTGCAATTTTCAACATTAAATATTTCGATTACTAAATGGTGGAGCCTCTTAAAACTTTGCACACACTTTTATGCAACATCCAAGAAGCTTTATTTAATTTTTCAAAAAAATCGGTCGTAAAATTTTTTCGAAATTTATTTATTATACAAAAAACACAGATTGCCTCGGAAAATCTTGGATTTGGAGTATGTTGTTGTTTAGTAAATTTTTAACAACTTTTTTCAATGAATTTAGGCTCGCAAAATAAAAATCAGAATTTTCAGTATTTTCTCATAAGAGCGTGTGTTGCAATTTTCAACATTAAATATTTCCATTTCTAAATGGTGAAGCCTCTTCAAACTTTGCATACGCTTTTGTGCAACATCCAAGAAGCTTTATTTAATTTATCAAAAAAATCGATCGTAAAATTTGTTCGAAATTTTGTTTATCACATAAAAAATACAGATTACCTCGGACAATCTTGGATTCCAAGTACGTTGTTCTTCTTTCTTGTCAGATTAAATTCAATCGATGAGAAATGAAGTTTCTCAAAGAACGAGGATTTTTTTCAAACAGCAAGAGTTTCTCTGCCCCAAAAATCTCAGTTTTCGGGAATAATTTCAAAATCCCAAATTCCTCCTCATTATTTTCATCTCCATTTCGTTAAAACATCGAAATTTTTCGAACTAGCTCCGATCTCAGGTGAAAGGATAAGTCTATCTCCGGACGGATAGCGGAAACGGTCAAAGAACACAGAGAGAGAGAGAGAGAGAGAGTGGTTAAATGAGTCGATGATTTGGAACGAGTTCTTGAGACGTCCTTGTGCATTAGTGATGTTTGGGGGGCAGCGAAGATTTGGCGAAGAGTATAG
>JBAJMU010000005.1:14587148-14616565 GCA_037952995.1 Hyposoter didymator
AAAAAAAAAAAAAAAAAAAAATTTCACAAGTTGGTGATTTTTTTTCGCCATTTTGAAAATTGTATAAAAATTTTTTGGCACGATATTCTCATTCCGAAGGGTTCGAACTAATATCCTGAATTTTTCCGTCTCCTTCGGAACGACACTGTCGACGCGACAAGCGTTTAAACATCGCTGGGGTCTCTCTGACCCCGTGTGACCACGCAGGCTCGAAATTGAGTTTTCCGACTCGTACCTTAAATCAAGAATCCTGTAGAAATATCGAGAAAAAACTCAAAGTTCGTTCTGATCCTTCGCTCCCGTAGAAAAAAAAAAAAAAAAAATAACGCTCGTGTTTGTTTGATTTTTGTTGATCAGACTGCAGAACGCCAGGGCCGTCGCAAACGGGAGCGGGAGGCCGCAGGTGCTCACTTCACGGGGGGCTGTTGTCCCCCAAAGCTCGCCCTCATCTAGCCCAGGGGCCAACCCAGTAGCCGCCAGCCAAGAGATCATGTGATCGAGACCGCAGCGAGGATCGGTGTCGCTGCTCTTTCGAAAGTGTGTACGAGAGAGACTTGAGAAATATGATGACACGAGGAGACGTTGGACATGATTTTCGAGCCCTCCCTGTCCCTAGATTGGGACAAAATTGGATCGAGCTCTCTTGCACGAAGTTTCATCGACTCTCCGATCGTTTCGTCTCTTTGTTTTCCTTCGATTCTAACTAAACAATAACCTCGATTATTCTCAGCGAGGTTAATCCACGTATTTTCCTTTCCAAGACGTAAAACAACGCGATCTCGCCACTCGGCATGCTTTTTACCTTTTCTCGCGTAAATAGGCTCCGACGTGCTCTCTCGTGCGAAAAGAGCACGATAACCAACGTATATATGTAGTTGCATATATACTTTTCATTCCTTGATATAAAAACCATTTTTTCAAAATATAAAGCACGTAGAAAACCATTGGGTCTGTGAGACCCGAGCAACCAATTTGCTCTAGGGACGTAAAATCAAATTCTCAATTTTCTCTCGAAAAAATCTTCGCCTGAAAAAAAATGATCCACAGAAAAGAAATTCGATTGCTGGACTCGTGATTCACGAAAAAGTGAAGAATCTTTGTTCCCTCCAAATTCCCAACCCAATTTTCACGATTTTTTCAAAATATAAAGCACGTAGAAAACCATTGGGTCTGTGAGACCCGAGCAATAAATTTGCTCAAGGGACGTAAAAACAAATTTTCAATTTTCTCTCGAAAAAATCTTCGCCCGAAAAAAAATGATCCACAGAAAAGAAATTCGATTGCCCCGACTCGTGATTCACGAAAAAGTGAAGAATCTTTGTTCCTTTCAAATTCCCAACCCAATTTTCACGATTTTTTCAAAATCTAAAGCACTAAGAAAACCATTGGGTCTGTGAGACCCGAACAATAAATTTTGCTCTAGGGACGTAAAATCAAATTTTCAATTTTCTCTCGAAAAAATCTCCGCCTGAAAAAAAATGATCCCCAGAAAAGAAATTCGATTGCCCCGACTCGTGATTCACGAAAAAGCAAAGAATCTTTGTTCCCTCAAAATTCCCATCCCAATTTCCACGATTTTTTCATCCCCAAACTTTTTTCCCTCCAATTTTCTCGCTCGAGAAATTTTCTCTCACAATTTCTGGACCGATCGCGACCACGCAGAATCGTCCGAGTCGTGGAATAGTCTGTGTAAATATGGGACTCGTTCGAAGCAGTGTCCGAGCTTTCGGTTTTTCTTGAAAAACTAATCGAGCACCTTCGCTACGTAGAGAGAAAAAAAAACGCAAAAATTTCTAAAAAAAAATGCACAAGGCAGAGGGAAAAAAAAAACGAAAGAAAATCGTGTCACTATCCAGAGTTTTTTNAATCTCCGCCTGAAAAAAAAATGATCCACAGAAAAGAAATTCGATTGCCCCGACTCGTGATTCACGAAAAAGTGAAGAATCTTTGTTCCCTCAAAATTCCCAACCGAATTTCCACGATTTTTTCAAAATATAAAGAACGTAGAAAACCATTGGGTCTGTGAGACCCGAGCAATAAATTTGCTCTAGGGACGTAAAATCAAATTTTCAATTTTCTCTCGAAAAAATCTTCGCCTGAAAAAAAATGATCCACAGAAAAGAAATTCGATTGCCCCGACTCGTGATTCACGAAAAAGTGAAGAATCTTTGTTCCCTTCAAATTCCCATCCCAATTTCCACGATTTTTTCATCCCCAAACTTTTTTCCCTCAAATTTTCTCGCTCGAGAAATTTTCTCTCACAATTTCTGGACCGATCGCGACCACGCGGAATCGTCCGAGTCGTGGAATAGTCTGTGTAAATATGCGACTCGTTCGAAGCAGCGTCGAGCTTTCGGTTTTTCTTGAAAAACTAATCGAGCACCTTCGCTACGTAGAGAGAAAAAAAAACGCAAAAATTTCTAAAAAAAAATGCACAAGGCAGAGGGAAAAAAAAAACGAAAGAAAATCGTGTCACTATCCAGAGTTTTTTTCTCTATCGAATATGAATTTATCGCTTGATACATATTAGTCCACGAATCTTGGCTATCACGATGCTTCCAATTTAAAAAGCAGAATAAAAATGACAAAAAAATGATATATTACGAAATAAAAACCCATAATTAAATAAATTATTGATACTGATTAGCTGGTGCGATGGAATAAGCTTCTGAAAGGTCGTACGACTTGACGAGGGAGCTTTATCCGAAAAGTAAACGAACAAGTACAATTTTGTGCGTATTTACACACACACACATACAAATATATATATTGATACATAATGTCGAATGTTTGCGAGTGCGAGGGATGAATATGGGAGAAAATAAAAAATTGAGAGTGCGAGTGGAAAGAGCAGAGAGCGAAGGAGAATTCGAAAAATTAAAAAATTCACTCGATTTTTTTTTCTCAGCCAAGTTTCTTAATGGAGTCTGTCATTTTTTTGCTTTTTGATCCTCCGTGGTCACCGGGGTCAAAATGACCCGGAGGGAAACTTTGAGCTGGAATATTTTTTTTTTTTGACACTGCTGATTTTTTTTCGCCTTTTTGAAAATTGGATAAAAATTTTTCGGCGCGGTATTCTCGTTCCGGAAGGTTCGAACTTGAGGCCTGAATTTTTGCGGCTCCTTCGGAACGATCCTGGCGACGTGGCGAGCGATTTTAAGGGCCTCGGGTCTTTCTGACCCCCTGTGACCACGCAGGCTCAATTTTCTTTAGTTTCTCCGGTTTTTTGCTGTTGGAAAGTTTCTGAATTTGGACCTCGCACTGCTGCTGAAAAAATAATGGAAGGCTGATCAGTGACTTGGAAATATTAAAACGCGCGCGCGACCGTCCGATTACCAGCCACGTCCTGTTTCCGCGAACCATGCCACTCCGATTCTCACGCATAGTTTTTATCGTTGAATTTCTTAGAGACTAAAGGGACGTGGGAAAAAAAAAAAAATTGCCGAGAGATTGTTAAAGTTTTAGCGGAAAATGGCAGCAAAGTTGTCGAGGGAATGAAAATTGTAGGACTGAGAAAAACTCCGGAGAAGATTTTTTGTGACGAGCTTGACGATTCGAATGATTTTCATTTCCGCTTGAAATTCTGTGAAATTTTGTGATGAATATTAACGCGAGAATGCTCCTGCACGGTGACAAATATTTTTCATTCGAAAAACGAAAGAGAGAAGAAAAAAAAAGTGCGAGGAATGGAGTAGCGAGAAAAATGACGTTCCTAGTATGTCTAGAAAATAAAAAAAGTTGAAAAAGTCGAGAATAATTGTATAAGGAGAGAGTAAAAAGAGCTTAGTCGGATGGGCTTCTATAGAGGGCCGAAGAATCGTGCAAAGAGTCCGGAATCATGATTCGTATCGATGCCAATCACGTACGAAAGGGAGGGCAGAAAAATGAAGCAAAGAAAATAAGCTGGGCAGGTTTTTCCACTTTGGAATGTGAATTGTGTGGATGAGCGATGTCCGAGCCAATGGAACGTCCAACGAACGTCCTGCTGCTGCTGCTGCGTCGATGCTCTAGCGAGCCTGCGAGCAAATCGAGAGGACGAGGCTTTTGACATTTGGGCAATCCAAACGAGAGTCATTCAAATAAATATTTCAATCGAAATTTTCTTATAAGATTCGCATCGCATTTTACCCTTTGGAATAATATTTATTCTAGAAAAAAAAAGGAAAAGAACGAAAAACTCAATCGAGTATCGCGTAAATAGTTGGCAAGGTAAATAAAAAGAAAAACGTTAGTGCAATGGCAATTTTTCATCGATTTCAAATAATATATTCTCTCTCTTCGAGATTCTTACGATTTATTAGGCTAGCGAGGTGCGTACAATGAGACAAAAAAATGAATTTAATAAAAAGAAAGAAAAAAAAAAGAAAAAAGAAAAAAAAATAACATGGGAATAAGGAGGAGAAAAATGAGTGGCGAAGGTTTATAATGTAGTCGAGTTGTTGGCGCTATTCGAGCTCGCTGAGTTGCCGCCTCGTTTGGACAAACTAAAATATGACAAAAAAGATGATATAAATAATATAAACATTGTGATAAATCCATGGTGATCCAAGAAAGTATTTCCGACGTTCCGACGCAATTTAAACGGCGAATGAGCGAACGCGTCGGGACCCGATTAACAAACAAACTAATTACAAACAAATTTTCAACAACCGACAGACAGAGAGTGTCTGAGAGAGAGAAAGAGAGAACAGAGCGCAGGATTGTGGTTTTTTTTGCAAGCGTCGTTTCGAGCTCGAGTCGTGACAATTTATTTCGTCAATCTGCTAAAAAAATTCGGAGCGGGCGAGAAACATTTCGATCATTAGATCGAAATGTTTTCGCAACTTTTTTTCTTAATTTTTTGAATTCTTTCCAGAGAAACTTTGATCGGAAATAATTAACCGTAGAACGGTAATTTTTTTTTTTTTTTTNTTTTATGTATTCCGGTAGACTGGGGTCTGAGTGACCCGAATTTTGAAAAATTCATGTCTCCGGTAAAATTTAACGAAAAGGCAGAATCCAAAAATGGTCAAAAAAAAACAAAAAAGTTTTTTTTTTCGATCAAATTTTTCGCAACGATTCTACTTTTTCGTTGTACGAATTTTTCATTACTTCTTGAATTCTTTCCAGAGAAACTTTGATCGGAAATAATTAACAGTAGAACCGTAATTTTTTTTTTTTTTTTTTTTTTTCGTATTTCGGTAGACTGGGGTCTGAGAGACCCGAATTTTGAAAAATTCATGTCTCCGGTAAAATTTAACGAAAAGGCAGAATCCAAAAATGGTCAAAAAAAAACAAAAAAGTTTTTTTTTTCGATCAAATTTTTCGCAACGATTCTACTTTTTCGTTGTACGAATTTTTCATTACTTCTTGAAT
The DNA here is from genome assembly GCA_037952995.1 of Hyposoter didymator. Classification (NCBI taxonomy): domain Eukaryota; kingdom Metazoa; phylum Arthropoda; class Insecta; order Hymenoptera; family Ichneumonidae; genus Hyposoter; species Hyposoter didymator. Next base: position 14,592,504 of record JBAJMU010000005.1, read on the forward strand.
TCTTTCCAGAGAAACTTTGATCGGAAATAANAAAAAACTAGAAAATTGAATTTATATTTCGAAGTTTTTGGATTTTTCCATCGTTTGGAACGAAATTGTTAAAAAATGAGAATCACTCAGTCGTTGTCGACCGGAATCTTGCGAAAAGTTGAAATCTGTGAATAAGAAAGAAAAAGGTATGAACGGGAATGATAAAAGTGATGGATATCGATAAAGAGAGCACGTAAGCTCGCCACGCTCAATAACCCAAGTTCCAGCAAGCACGGAACGTCGAGGAGTACGACGATCTCGATTATATTGGTCAAATCTAGAGATAATCGATTATTTAGGCGTTAACGGAACGAAGCAGTTTGCGAGGCGTCAAAAGGCGAAAAAGAGTCAAAAAAACGAAAGAAAAGAAAAAAAAAAGAAAAAACATCAAGAAAAACTTATAATGAGAAAAGAAAAAATTATATTGTACACACGAGTCAATTCCAACGAGCATTTTCATGCCACTAAGCTTAAAGGGTTATTAGTTGATAATCGAGAAAATTCATCAGGGGATTTAAAAAAAAAACAAAAAAACAAGAAACGTTACGAAATATAAAACGAGACACACAGACGCATATGAATAAACAACACAGACACACAGACTCTTTCAATCATTGTTAATAAATTAAATGAATTCACGATCCTATCGATACTTAAAAATGAGACGAGTATAAAAATTATTATATATATATATATACAAACTATTATTACATTCATATTTTTGCTTATTACATATTTAAGAATCTATTAACGAAGTTTAGCTATTGTGAGGGAGCTCGGATTTTTTCGGCTGAGCGATTACGTGAGGCTTTTATTTTTATTTTTATTTTTTTTTTGCCAAAATGGCAAAAAATCTAATAAAATGAAATAATGAATAAGGAGACTGGCGATTGTACGTCTGTGCGAGTCGAAGGGGATTACTGACGACTCGGAGCCCGAGACACTGAGGCGAATTGTAATTTTTTGACATTACGATTATCGAGGACGTGAGGAATTTGACGAAATAAATAAATCACTGAAAATTCATTCAAGGAGATACACACACACGTACACTGCGAGGCGATCGACTAAACACTCTCCAGTCACTTAATCTTCGCTCATCCGAGACTCGAAATAAAAAAAAATAAAAAAAAGGGGAAAAAATAAATAAATAAGTAAATAAATCTTTGGCAGTATTTTTCGGCCACGGTCGCGGTATCACTCGATCGCGACTATCGTGGATTGACATAGATTTTCTCTTCCCTCTAATCCCCAAGTTACTTCAGTCGCATTGCCCCTTAAAGGAATATTTAAAAAGAAAATAAAAAATTATAAAGTTGCAAAAAAAAAGGTCGGAGCACGAGGCGAAAAAATCCAACCCGGCAAAGGAAAAACTTAACGAATTATAATCAATGAAGAATAATAAAGAAAGAAGAGATAAAAAATTCGCTAGGGTAGGCGCTTCGAGATACACAATTTTAACGAGTCAACAAAATTATTCAAAAATATTAATTTAATTTATAAATAAAAAAAAAAATTCAAGATAAATGAGAAAACGATTTTTAAAATTCTACGTAAGGAAGCCAAGAGTCAAAGACGACTAGATAATAGGAGCCGCATGGCCTAACTGCTGCCACTTTAAATTAATTACAAAATAAATTATTATAAATTTATTACTACTGCGAATAAAACGAAAAAAAAGGGAAAAAAAATGGAAAAAAAAGGATTTAACGGAAATGAGGGGGGAAAAAGTAATAAAGAAACGTCATGCCACTTTAAAAAACTACTTTATCTAGACGCAGACGAATCGTAGAGTTTAGTCTCTCAAAAAAAAGTTCGAGCGAGCGAGAAAAAAGGGAGCGAGAGAATGTGAAAAAAAAAAAATTTCAAATCTTCGAATCGACAATGATATTAACAAAACATTGACTCTAGAAATTGGGATCCACTTGGAACTCTCCAAGATTTATTATTCTCACGAATCACACGTGCACGTACGCCACGTCGATTTAACGAGATATTTTATTAACAAAAATGTCGAAACCCTCGATCGAGGCTTTTCTTTGGCTGACGGAGACCATTATTTATCTTCCTTTTTCCCATTGGCCCCGGGCACGGAAATTCATCGTTGCGAGAAACTCGCGAAACTCCTCAAACTCGATTTTTCAACTTCGAGAGTTTCACCAAAATTACTAAATTCCACGTGTAGCTCCGAAACAAAAATTACGTCCACTCATCACTCGAGCAACGTTTCCAAAGAAATTCTAAAAAAAAAAACAAAAAAAAAACGTCCAATCGATTTCTGTCGGAAATAAATCTCCTCGGTGCCAATAAAAAACGAACAAAAAAATGTCTCGTTTCGAGGATCAGTTTCGACATTTTTTCCCTCCGTTTAAATTCACCGATAAATTATTATTTTCCTCAATCTATAAACTCGACGATTCTATAAACTCGTCGAAAACTCGTCGAGTGCCTTCGAACGTTGCATTCGATGTTAACGAAGAGGAGGATGATCGAATGGATCTCGAGCGCCGCGATACTCTCGTCTATTTCGCAGGGTACCATCGAAAATGATAAAAAAAATAAATAAATCGAAACAAAGAAAAAAACGTTAATGAGAAAAAACGAAAAAAAGGGAGAGAGCAGAAAATAAAGAATAAAATAGAAATAATAAATCAGGTTCGAAGGCAACCGAGAATTTCGTCACGAGGAGAGCAGGCATATACATATATACATATAAATTTGTTTAAATATATGTATATATGTATAAATAATAAAAATGACACTTACCGTGCTACGCTAGAGTAATAATTAAACGATACAGGCTCTCCATCTCTTGTAATATTTTTATTATCGCAAAGAAAACAACAAAACCATAATATTAATAATAAATAACGAAGAAAAGAAAAAAAACAACATAATGATAATTAAATAAATGATTATACCACTATTTATTATTTATTGACTAACGTTCAACTAATATTGTAAATAACGAAAATATTTTATCTATATATTTCCGATCCGGGGAGGCGGGGGAGGATGCGAGCTGGTTACACGTTTACCAACATTAATAAATAATCGATGGCAAGAACGAACGCGTGTTTATTAAACAAAATATAAATCATAACGAGAAACTAAGACAATGTCAAATGTCCGATATACATGGTCGACGATCAAGATTATACCATGATCTTTCGTCCTCTCGCTATCCTCACCTTGCACCTCGAACGCCCCATTGTTACACCATTTCATCATTGCATTTAATAAATTATATATTTATTGACGCACTTACCTTTTGAATTGACAGCCTCGTGTCCCCATTTTCCTTGCCCACGTTCTTTAGCTTTTTTTTTTTTCTTTTTTGTTGGACTCGACGGAGCGGATGAAAATTCAGCCAGGGACGCAATCGACGAGAACTCTTCACGAGGACACGCGACTCCCTGCATCGTCTTCGATGTCCCGGACGAAAATGAACTTTTTATTAAAGGAAAAAAAAAATTTCGGAAAAACTTTACGACCGATTTTTTTGAAAAATTAAATAAAGCTTTTTCGATGTTGCACAAAAGTGTGTGCAAAGTTTTAAGAGGCTTCACCATTTAGAAATGGAAATATTTAATGTTGAAAATTGCAACTTTTAACACACGCTCTCATGAGAAACTTCTGAAAATGGTCATTTTTATTTTGCGAGCCTAAATTCATTGAAAAAAGTTGTTGCAAATTGACTAAAGAACAACACACTCCAAATCCAAGATTTTCCGAGGTATTCTGTATTTTTTATTCAATAAACAAAATTTCGAAAAAATTTTACGAACGATTTTTTTAAAAAAATTAAATAAAGCTTCTTCGATGTTGCATAAAAGTGTATGCAAAGTTTCAAGAGGCTTCACCATTTAGAAATGGAAATATTTAATGTTGAAAATTGCAACTTTTAACACACGCTCTCATGAGAAACTTCTGAAAATGGTCATTTTTATTTTGCGAGCCTAAATTCATTGAAAAAAGTTGTTGCAAATTGACTAAAGAACAACACACTCCAAATCCAAGATTTTCCGAGGTATTCTGTATTTTTTATTCAATAAACAAAATTTCGAAAAAATTTTACGAACGATTTTTTTAAAAAAATTAAATAAAGCTTCTTCGATGTTGCATAAAAGTGTATGCAAAGTTTCAAGAGGCTTCACCATTTAGAAATGGAAATATTTAATGTTGAAAATTGCAACTTTTAACACACGCTCTCATGAGAAACTACTGAAAATGGTCATTTTTATTTTGCGAGCCTAAATTCATTGAAAAAAGTTGTTGCAAATTGACTAAAGAACAACACACTCCAAATCCAAGATTTTCCGAGGTATTCTGTATTTTTTATTCAATAAACAAAATTTCGAAAAAATTTTACGAACGATTTTTTTAAAAAAATTAAATAAAGCTTCTTCGATGTTGCATAAAAGTGTATGCAAAGTTTCAAGAGGCTTCACCATTTAGAAATGGAAATATTTAATGTTGAAAATTGCAACTTTTAACACACGCTCTCATGAGAAACTACTGGAAATTGTGATTTTTATTTCGCGAACCTAAATTCAATGAAAAAAGTTTTTACCAATTGACTAAAGAACAACACACTCCAAATCCAAGATTCTCCGAGGTATTCTGTATTTTTTATATAATAAACAAAATTTCGAAAAAATTTTACGAACGATTTTTTTGAAAAATTAAATAAAGCTTCTGCGATGTTGCATAAAAGTGTATGCAAAGTTTTGAGAGTCTTCACCATTTAGAAATGGAAATATTTAATGTTGAAAATTGCAACTTTTATAAAGATTTTTATAAATAAATAATATGGATGCTAATGAATGTAATTATTCCCTTAGTGTGGTGCAAATTTGAAGGAATTCAATCGATAGAAAATTAAATCGGGATTTCCATCTGATTCAATAAAAAAAAAAAAAAAACATTTTTAAATTATTTTTCGTTCATTTTTTCTTCACAGCATTTTTTTTATTCTTAAAATTCTTCAACGTTCATCCGCAACAATTTATTTAAAGCATACAAACGGTACAAACGGTGTTTTGTAACTTTGAGTACAAATTTAATAATAAGTTAAGTGAAATATCCATGTGAGTCCGAGAGAGAGAGGGAGAGAGAGAGAGGGAGATTCTGAGCCTCACGTTGTACTTCGATGCTGAATATTAAGCCGCAAGATTTCTCTGCTGATTTGCATGCTTTTCCAAATCCTCGTTGCTGCTCCCCTCCGCAGTCGCGATGTTAATATTTGCCGAGCTGGCAATCCATTCGGTAAATGCACTTCGAGCCTCATTATCAAATTATTATCATCAAACGATTTAATCAGCGAAGTAACAAAGAACGAATATACAAACGAAATAATTCAACAAGCTCTTTGGTTAATGAAGAAAGAAAAACGACGTTAAGGTGGCCCAGCAGCGACGCTGTGACTCTTAATTATTTTTTTTTTCTTTTTTTTTAAATATTTACTCGATTCCTATTTTTGTAATTAATAAATTCATTCATTTTTGCAAACATTTACGTTAAAAATCTACGGATCACAGTTTTTTGAATGAAAACAGGACGACTGTAGGTTTTACATGTTTTGGGGAGTTTTTTAATCGTGAGACTCGAGGGCGAAGACAATCGCGACGAAATCTCTCTCGATTGAATTTTTTCTTATTTTTTTTTTCATTTGTTAGTGACGTGATCGTTGGGCGACATGTTTTTTGCGAGAAAACTCGAAAAACGATGGATTTATTATTGATAAATTCAAAAAACTTGAACCCGATGATTCTCGCGATCGCAGACGACGATGTTTCCTGCCGAAGTAACCGCAACACCCTCCAGTCCCTTGAACTCTCCGTCGCCGCTTCCCCAACCACCGAAAGCTTTCAAAAACGCGCCTTCCGGTGTGAATATTTGGATTCTATTGTTTCCGGAATCCGCGACGATAATGTAACCTTGATCGTCGACCGCCACACCACGTGGGAACTTGAACTGGCCCTCGTCCGATCCCTCCGAACCGAAGGACGTCAGGACACGACCGTTTACGTCAAATATTTGAACCCGATGGTTGTTACCGTCGCTCACGATCACACGGTTCGTACTGCTCACCGCGATGTAATGCGGATGCTCCAACTGACCACGTCCACTTCCGCAACTACCAAACTTACCAACGAATGTCCCATCCGACTGGAAAACCTTGCAACGCCAGAGACAATTATTTTAAAACAATTTTTTTTTATTTTTCAATAATTTAAATTTTCTTTTTCACTTTTTCTGGCACAAAAAATTATTTGCGAGCGAAAGTTCGTTGAGAAAAGTTGTTGCAAATTAACTGAAGAACAACATACTCAAAATTCAAAATTGTCCGAGGTAATTTGTATTTTTTGTGTAATAAACAAAATTTCGAAAAAATTTTACGACCGATTTTTTTGAAAAATTAAATAAAGCTTCTTCGATGTTGCACAAAAGTGTATGAAAAGTTTTAAGAGGCTTCATCATTTAGAAATCGAAATATTTAATGTTGAAAATTGCAACTTTTAACACACGCTCTTATGAGAAATTTCTGAAAATTGTGATTTTTATTTTGCGAGCCTAAATTCATTGAAAAAAGTTGTTACAAATTAACTAAAGAACAACATACTCAAAATTCAAAATTGTCCTAAGGAATCTGTATTTTTTATGTAAAAAACAAAATTTCGAAAAAACTTTACGATCGATTTTTTTGAAAAATTAAATAAAGCTTCTTCGATGTTGCACAAAAGTGTGTGCAAAGTTTTAAGAGGCTTCATCATTTAGAAATGGAAATATTTAATGTTGAAAATTGTCAATTTTAACACGAGCTCTCGTGAGAAACTGCTGAAAATTGTGATTTTGATTTTGCGAGCCTAAATTCATTGAAAAAAGTTGTTACCAATTGACTAAAGAACAACATACTCCAAATCCAAGATTGTCCGAGCAAATCTGTATTTTTTATGTAAAAAACAAAATTTCGAAATAATTTTACGACCGATTTTTTTGAAAAATTAAATAAAGCTTCTTCGATGTTGCATAAAAGTGTTTGCAAAGTTTCAAGAGACTTCATCATTTAGAAATCGAAATATTTAATGTTGAAAATTGCAACTTTTAACACACGCTCTTATGAGAAACTACTGAAAATTGTGATTTTTATTTTGCGAGCCTAAATTCATGGAAAAAAGTTGTTACAAATTAACTAAAGAACAACATACTCAAAATTCAAAATTGTCCGAGGAAATCTGTATTTTTTATATAAAAAACAAAATTTCGAAAAAATTTTACGATCGATTTTTTTGTAAAATTCAATAAATCTTTTCGATATTGCATAAAAGTGTGTGCAAAGTTTTAAGAGACTTCATCATTTATAAATCGAAATATTTAATGTTGAAATCGCAATTCAAATTTCTTTTTTTTTTTTAATTAATTTTTTTATTTTTATTGTTTTTAACAAATGTTCCTGGTTGTTTTACCTGGACGCGATGATTCTCTTTGTCACAGACGTAAATGAATCCAAGAGCATCGGTGGTGATACCCCAAGGATAATTGAATCGTCCATCAGCCGTGCCTTGTGAGCCGAAGGTTCTCAAAAATCGGCCAGACGGATCGAGCACCTGTATACGATGATTGTAACGATCAGCGATGATAAATTGGCCGATTCTGTTGACCGCAACACCGGCAAGACAATCGAATTGACCCTCACCGCTTCCGTAAGTTCCAAACTCCTTCACGAAATTTCCATTCCCGTCAAACACCTGCGATCGCAAATTGATCAAAAATTTAATTACACGCTGCATTTTTCTGGAGACAACGAAGAAGATTCGAAAAATATTTGTGCGCGGAAAAACAATTTTTTTTTTAATTTTTTTTTTTTTTTNAAAAAATTACTTCATAAAAAAAACGTAATTTTAAAAATTTCGGAATAAATACTTGAACGCGATGATTAGAACTGTCGGCCACGACGATGGAATTGTCAGGGCCGACTGCGAGGCCTCTCGGCCAAGTAAAACATCCGGCACCGCTCCCCCGCATCCCAAATTTAAACAGCTGCCTCCGCTTCAGCAGGTATTGATTCCTAAAATAAAAACAGGAATAAAAAATATTGCGTCTTTGAGGAAAAAAAAAAAAAATTTAAATCACTCGATAAATTTTTATGGAGAAAAAAAATGAATTTATAAAAACACACAGACGTGCGTTAAGAACACGAATTTCTTACTGTAATTAATAAGAATCATTTGATTATTTCTTCGGACGTATTTTTCTCAAACGTGCTGTACGAAAAAAATATTTTTCTGCTCGCTAAGAAAACATTCAAACTTAGTCTCAAATTATATTTTAAAAAATCTCGTTTTTTTCGTCGATTTCTAGCAGAAGCCATAAAATGCACTCACCTGTACCCTAAGGAGGATATTTAAGGATTTTCATTATTAAGATCGACGTCAGAGCTCAAGGACACGAAGGAGGACGATAAATGCATTTTTGCTTAATCATAGAGGAAACTATGTGACGGTGAATTTTTTTTTCGGTTCTAAATGCCAATGTGACTAAAATGTCCCAAAACATCGAAAAATCATATTTAGAAAAAATGTACAGATGTGTGTGTGTGTATGTTCTGGCATTGTAAAATTCAAACTTTTATAACTCGAGAACGGTTTGAGCTACAGGGCTCCCGTTTTGCACAGACGTTGATCTGTACAAGCTCTTCATTCTCTGAAATTTTTGTTGGAATTGCTAGAAAAATACGAATTCTATGGCATTTTGAAATTTTCAAAAAAAAGTTTCGACGCTGTATCTTCCGCAAATTTTAAGATTTATTACTAATTTTTTTTTTATACATAGAGTATCATAGTAGGAAAGTTGGTATTGAATTTGGAAAATTTTGGTTGAACAGTTTGAGTTTTATGATTTTTCGAATTTTTGGAAAATTTGAGTTTTTGGAAAAATCGTCTAACCGCTCGAATTTTTGTAAATTTTGTAAGCTCGTGTGTGTAAGTCTGTACTTTCTCTTTACTTTGTGGAAAATTTGTCGAAATTATTTTTAAAAATACAAATTTTGCGACATTTTTGCCATGACTTTTGTTTTTAAAATAAAATTCGATGAAAAAATGGTGAATCGATGTTTTTGGCTAAAGCAGGCTTCGCGGAGGTTTATGTTTCTGATTATCTTCCTTTGTATCCTTCGAACTCAATTACTCAAATAATTATCAAATATTTGTACATGTTTACGAGGGAAAGAGTCTCGTAAGGAGAGATTCAAGTTTTGTAATGAAATTAAAGAGTTTACTGACCTAGTGGAGGAACCTGCTGGGGCGGGTATAACGGGAGCTGCTGTAGGGGACGTGGGGGAGCCTGACGGGTTTTTTTGGTCGTCATCAGAAGATTCGAAGGATGTTTGGCCGGTGTGCCTGAGGGGTAGACCCAGAGACAATCGCCTCGAGGCTGCACTCGCGCTGTTAATCATGTTGAGAAACGAATTTAGTCAATCACTTTGGCCTCGTACAAATATCTGTCTCGTTGGTTAATTTTTTATTTGTCCGCATACAACGAAATTCCATATTTTCATACAGATTAGAATGAAATATAAAAAATTCCACTAATTTTCAGATATATTACGATTTTCGATCATTTTTATTAAATATTTGCGTTTTAATTTTCAAGAAAACACCATGAAATAATAGAGACTCGATTTTGTCCATTAAAATTCTCCGATTTTTACTCTTAAGGACGTTCTATGGCGACGGTCAAATCAAAATTTTTGTTTTCACTTTTTCTGACAAAAAAAATAGTTTGCGAGCCCAAGTTTATTAAAAAAATTTGTTACAAATTTACCAAAGAACAACATGCTCAAAATTCAAAATTATCCGAAGTAATCTGTGTTTTTTATATATTAAACAAAATTTTGAAAAAATTTTACGAACGATTTTTTTGAAAAATTAAATAAAGCTTCTTGGATGTTGCATAAAAGTGTATGCAAAGTTTTAAGAGGCTTCACCATTTAGAAATGGAAATATTTAATGTTGAAAATTGCAACTTTTGACACACACTCTTATTCGAGAAACTACTGAAAATTGTGATTTTTAATTTGCGAACCTAAATTCATTAAAAAAAGTTGTTACCAATTGACTAAAGAACAACATACTCCAAATTCAAGTTTGTCCGAGCGAATCTGTATTTTATATGTAAAAAACAAAATTTCGAAATAATTTTACGACCGATTTTTTTGAAAAATTAAATAAAGCTTCTTGGATGTTGCATAAAAGTGTATGCAAAGTTTTGAGAGGCTTCACCATTTAGAAATGGAAATATTTAATGTTGAAAATTGCAATTTTAACTACTGAAAATTGTGATTTTTATTTTGCGAGCCTGAATTCATTAAAAAAAGTTGTTACCAATTGACTAAAGAACAACACACTCCAAATCCAAGATTGTCCGAGCGAATCTGTATTTTTTATGTAAAAAACAAAATTTCGAAAAAATTTTACGACCAATTTTTTCGGAAAAATAAATAAAGCTTCTTCGATGTTGCATAAAAGTGTATGCAAAGTTTTAAGAGGCTTCACCATTTAGAAATGGAAATATTAAATGTTGAAAATTGCAACTTTTAACACACGCTCTCGTGAGAAACTCCTGAAAATTGTGATTTTTATAAATAAACATCTCCACTTCTGTGTGGTGCAAATTTAAAGGAATTCCATCGATAGAAAATTTAGCATACAACGTCGTCCTCAAGGAGAAAAATTTGGCGAGGAAAAATGAAATAAAATGATAATTACCTCGACGATGGCACCGACGACGTCGACGAGGGTGGTTCTTTGTCCTTGACCGTACGATTGCCATACTTGTTCTTAAGATACCGAGCCCAAGAGCTCAGTGCTGCACCATCTTTATCGGCGCCGGCTCGATCACGATCGGGACTTGGTTCGCGGGACTTAAGGGCGTGAGTGCTACGACTACGTGCCAATTCCGAGCCAGCTCCGTATTTCGCGGCCAAGTAAGCGTTCGGGGACTGGGTAGTGGGCGAGGGTGGATCGTCGTCGAGGTCAATATCATCGTTGCCAAAGTTGTGAGAGCTTCTTGAACGCGCGAGTCTCTGTCGTCGTTCCTTGAGAGCCGCGTAACGAGATCTCGGTGACATTGGCTCAACTTCCGGCTCAATTTCTCGCTCCCTCTCCCGCTGCTCGCGTTCGCGCTCTCGATCACGTTCGCGGGGTGTCGTCACCGCCGCTTGGCTCCTGCTCTTGTTCAGGAATCTGTAACCGAGCAACGCAATAGTTTTCCTTCGTCACAAGACACGCGAACAAATTTTTTTTTTTCATTTTTCTCGGCCGAACCCGATTTTTTAGAAAATCTTTTCTGCTCTTTACAATTTTCTTCGGAACGTGGGTCGTCTTGTGAAATTTTAACGAGAACGAGCCGAGTCTCCTGTGGCTTGGCAGAGTGAGCAACGAAAAAAAAAAATTTCTCGAATCGGGTTCAGCCGATAGACGCTTAGACACGAATTTTTATAAATTATTTCATTTTCATCCCAAAAAAGCTGTTTATCCATGAAAAAATGACATGCCCAGTTTGCTAAAGTTTTGAGTGCCCAAATAATATTGCTTCAAGGATGTTGGGAACGTACCAAATTTTAATAATTCCATCATCATTACTAACAACCTTAAGGGTTGAAATAAAAAATGATAAGAAAATCTGAAAATTTCGTATATTTTTGTACAAAGTATTTAAGAGTTCGTGTCAAAATTTCACGACGATTAGGAAGCTCGTTATTAAAAAAATTGACATTTTGTTAACAACAATTTTTTGAACAAATACAAAAAATATTAATCAATAAACTTCGTTTCGTTTCCGTTGCTTTCGGGATATCGTAGATATTTAAAAATTGAGAGGTCGAAATAAAAACTTGTCGCAAAGTTATACCAGTTTCCATGAGACTCCGTTTGACTACATTTAATTAATAAATGTTAATTGTTCACTAACGAGCTTCCTAATGGTCGTGAAATTTTTCCACGATCTCTTAAATACTTCACACAATAAAAAACCAAATTTTCTGAATTTTCTTATCACTTGCCATTCGGGACTCAATATCCTCAACAAAGTTTCATTCAAAGTTGGAATTTTTCGTCAGTATTCGCCAGCTAATGAGATTTCCATAAACCATTCGATTTATTTCCAATATTCCATAGTCGTGTAGCCAATATTTCAAATTCCCATTAAAATTGTCGAAAAAATTCATGGGAAGCATGAAAAAATAAAAATGGAAAAATGTTTCGAATTATGCCATCGTGTCGTCCACGTGAATACGTCAATTAATTCCCTCGTTTGTCAAAGGCACATCCGGTCGATTAGTCAATCGAACGATATCCTCGTCCTTACAGAAGCTCAAAGTCCTCAGTAGCCTGCCTCGAGGTCCTTGAGGCCCGAAGGGTCTCAAGGACCTCGAGGTTCGTGATTAACGACGTAAATAAAATTCCAACAGCATCGTCTACTCCCTCGCAACGATTTCCAAATATTTTTTCCCAATTCGTNCGTCCACGTGAATACGTCAATTAATTCCCTCGTTCGTCAAAGGCACATCCGGTCGATTATTCAATCGAACGATTTCCCTCGTCCTTACAGAAGCTCAAAGTCCTCAGTAGCCTGCCTCGAGGTCCTTGAGGCCCGAAGGGTCTCAAGGGCCTCGAGGTTCGTGATTAACGACGTAAATAAAATTCCAACAGCATCGTCTACTCCCTCGCAACGATTTCCAAATATTTTTTCCCAATTCGTAAAAAAAAAAATGAATTTTTTCAATTTTGTCGGATCCGCAGTCCGCAGGATCGCGAACAACTCGCGTGACTAATATTTTCATTCGGTAGAGAGACTAATTCGAGTTTGAGGCGATAATCGAAAGCCAAAGAGTTGGGTGTACGAGGAAGAGGCTTTGGGGAGTTAATTATTCAGGCCGGAAGTTTGAGTGGCTTGATACGTCGCTGGCTGTTGGAAGCCTCGAATCCCGTGAGCCATCTAACGCGGCAATACACAGCCCAGTGAGAATATCATGCGACCGAGACTAATTTAGAAAGGGGAGGAAGGATCTTGACCAGAGAGCAGCAGCAGGAGCAGCAGCAGGACATTAATATAGAGCGACGCATTGATCCGATTGGCTCGGTCTGTATCATCAACCAATTCTAATTAACATGACCTCGAAATACCGCAGGACTCGCACGTGATTGCATTTACACACGGAAACGTATCTATCCCTCGAATTGATGCGATCTATCGGGATCGAATGTGCTTGGCACGACGTCGTGGCGTACATAATCTTCCTTTGTCGATTGCCAATCGGGAGCCAACTTCCGAGAGACCGTACTAACGAATTTTCCAAAATTTATTACATTTTTCTCGATAAAAAAGCAAAAGGAGCTTTTTTTGTGATTTTTTATTAATTTTTGATTTGGAATTTTTTGTTGTGTGACCCTTGAACGGTAACCTGGGGTCTGAATGACCCCGGGCGACTTTAAAACTCGCGCTCCCTTCGTTTTTCCGTTTTTTATCGTTTTACTGGATTTTTTACTAATTTTTCGAATTTAAAAAAAAATTCCTCCAGGCTCGCGCGATTCTGCATTAAAAAACGAAAAGAATGAGCCCTAGGAAAAGTTTTTTCGTTAATTTTTACCGGAGATATGAATTTTTCAAAATTGGGGTCACTCAGACCCCGGGATACCGGAAATGGTCAAAGAAAAATGAGTTTTACGTTTGAGGGTTAAATTGACGTTTTCCTCGGTCTTTTTTTTTCTATATTTTTGCTTAAACACTGCAGTCGCTGTTTTCTGCACGTAATTTTCGCGAAGTATGAAATGTCGGATGGAAAATTTGAGGAACGTGAGGAAAATGCATGATTTTGTGAGAAATTGAAATTCCTTAACGCAGTTATTCGCTTTTTTTCCTTTCTTTTTCCCACACGATTTATCTTACAACGTCGGGCACGCACAATCGATTTGCCGTCGTCGCATAAATAAAATATGCATTTCTGGAACTGTCGCGCGAGGAAGGTTCTCGCGCGTTGAAGATTTAAGCGTAACGTGTGTTACGACCCGCGTAATCTTGGTCTCGCGGAGCAGCATCGCGTCCCGTCGCTCCAAATATTCAACGAATTCGTTATCGAATCGTCGGTCAAAAACGAATTACGGGAAGAAAAGAATCGAGTGAGAATGAAAAGTGAAGAATGAAATGTACGAAATTCTCGTGCGTCGAATTTCCGATTTTGTTTCGTCTCCTAAAAGGCAATCGAACGATCAAAAATAAAAATAAAAATAAATAAATAAAAATCTTCACTCGAATAAAAAAAATAGACAATGACCAGGTAAGACAAAACCAACGAGGCAAGCGGGATTGCTAAAAAAATTCTGTTACGTAAGAAATAAAAAAAAATACGCACTTAAGGACGTTGTACGGCGACGAACAAATCTAAATTTTTGTTTTCAGTTTTTCTAATATACAAAATTGCTTCCGAGCCCAAGTTCATTGAGAAAAATTGTTCCCAATTGACTAAAGAACAACACACTAAAAATCCAAGATAGTCCGAGGTAATTTGTATTTTTAATATAAAAAACAAAATTTCGAAAAAATTTTACGAACGATTTTTTTGAAAAATTAAATAAAGCTTCTTCGATGTTGCACAAAAGTGTATGCAAAGTTTTAAGAGGCTTCACCATTTAGAAATGGAAATATTAAATGTTGAAAATTGCAACTTTTGACACACGCTCTTATGAGAAACTACTGAAAATTGTGATTTTTATTTTGCGAGCCTAAATTCATTGAAAAAAGTTGTTACAAATTAACTAAAGAACAACATACTCAAAATTCAAAATTGTCCGAGGAAATCTGTATTTTTTATATAAAAAACAAAATTTCGAAAAAATTTTACGAACGATTTTTTTGAAAATCTAAATAAATCTTCTTCGATGTTGCATGAAAGTGTATGAAAAGTTTTAAGAGGCTTCACCATTTAGAAATGGAAATATTTAATGTTGAAAATTGCATAGTGATAAAAATAGTGATTTTTATAAATAAATATCTCGACTTCTAGAGGGTGAAACGTGTTAAAATAGTGCGATCTATCAGACCACACTATTCTCTTAGTGTGTTGAAAATTTGAAGGAATTGAATCGATAGAAAATAGAGCATACAACGTCCTTAACGAGGACCTTTGAGATTGCTGCCAAATCCTTTTTTTTCGCTTCTTTTTTTGTGTTGGTTTGCTTATCTTGTTTGAGAGGGAAATAAATGAAACGAGTTATCACAAGACTGCAGTTTATTCACCACATCCACAAAACTGAGACGGAAAAACGAGACTAAAGGCTATAGAGACAGAGAGAAAGAGAGAGAGAGAGAGTGAGAGAGAGAGATGCTAAGAAAAAAGTACAAAAACTTAATACAACGACAATGAAAAATACAGATAATTGCACGTGTGTGTGAAATTAGACTTTCTTTTTTTTTTTTCTTAATTAAGGTAGACTCTGATTAAGTCTATAATTCAGAGCAGCATCGATACTAATTACAAACGCAATTAAACAACTCTGACAAGCTCTCTGGCTCAAGGGGCAGGGGGGGGGGGATTTATAAAAAGCTTCATGGGGCTGAATGGGGTGGCACAGGAAGAGCATTTCCACGCAGCTACACATACTAATTCAATCTTTTCATATATAGACATTTTTATATAAAAAAAAAACAACAAAACAAAACGTTCTCTCGCTCTATTAAATAATTCCAATTTCATTAAAAAAAAAGTCTCTCATTTTTATCTACCAACTAAGCGCGTACAAAAAAAGAAGAAGAAAAAAAAGGGATTTCACTAAGAAGCTACGTACTTGAGCAACCTTTGAGTTACGCAATTGAGGCGAACATCATTGTAGGAACGTTTAGCGTTCGACGTATTCTCGTGGACGACACGATGGCATAATTCGAAACATTTTTCGATTTTCATTTTTTCATCCTTCCCATGAATTTTTTCGACAATTTTAATGGGAATTTCAATTATCGACTTTACGACTATGGAATATTGGAAATAAATCGAATGGTTTATAGAAATCTCATTAGCTGGCGAATACTGACGAAAAATTCGAATTTTAAATGAAATTTTGTTGAGGATGTTGATTCCCGAAGGGCAAGTGATAAAAAAATTCGGAAAATTTGGTTTTTTTTTGTATCAAGTATTTGAGAGATCGTGGAAAAATTTCACGACCATCAGGAAGCTCGTTAATGAACAATTAACATTTATAAATTAAATGTAGTCGAACGGAGTCTCATGGAAACTGGTATAACTTTGCGACAAGTTTTTTTTTCGACCTCTCAATTTTTAAATATCTACGATATCCCGAAAGCAACGGAAACGAAACGAAGTTTATTGATTAATATTTTTTGTATTTGTTCAAAAAATTGTTGTTAACGAAATGTTGATTTTTTTAATAACGAGCTTTCTAATCGTCGTGAAATTTTGACACGATCTCTTAAATACTTTGTACAAAAATATACGAAATTTTCAGATTTTTTTATCATTTTTTATTTCAACCCTTAAGGTCGTTAGTAATGATGACAGAATTATCAAAATTTTGTATTTTTTTGCATCTAGCAAAAGGAGCAAGACTCTTAAGTACAAAAATTATTATCACTTTTTGCAAAACGAGGAATTCCATTTTTTTAAATGTTTTGACAAAAGTTTTGGAAGCTCCGAATTGTACCACCTCATCCTTAATATAAAATACGTAAATTATCACAATCCTTAAAAAAGAAATAAAATGCAGCGATAAATAATTTGTTGTTGTGTGAATAAAGGTGTTTGTGCGAACGACGACTAGATGAAAATAGAGTATTTGAGAAAAACGATGACTGAGAGAATAGCGAAGATCTGGAAACTAATGCGAGCAGGAAACGAACGATGAAAAAATCCATTTTCGTTATTAATGAGTTTCGTGTGAGTGAGGGCGTTTCGAAATGATTTTTTTTTTGGCTTTTACGTTTTGATTTTAAATTGTCTTGTCATGGTGTGTCCCCAATTTTTTCCACTTGCGGTTCTTCTCGTTGAAAATTTTCGCAATTATTGGGCAAGTCGTCGAAGCAAAAAACGACGACGAAAAATATTTTTCTTGCTGTTTTTTCTTGTTAATCGATGTGACAATTAATTCAAGCCGCATACTGTCAGAGAAAAATATTCGTTAGGAGGCTATAACACAGTACGGACACACAGAGGACGGTGGTTACCATTTTCATTGGTAAATTCGTGCGGACATCCTGGTCCTCGTGGTGTCTTATCGTCCTGTCAGTTTTCTCGGTTTCTCTGTTATCCTCTGGCCATTTTCTCGTTACGTCAATACCGTGAGCCTCATTTTCCAGCAATCGAGAATCCCCGTCTTCGTCCTCGTCTTCGTCCTCGTCTTCGTCCTCGTCTTCGTCTTCGTCCTCGTCTTCGTCCTCGTCTTCGACGATTGAATTTTTTTTTTTAAACGACGAATCTCTCCCACGTTCTCGTTTATTTTTAACCGTTGGAGTCTCGTCTCTCGCGTCGTTCTCCATGTTCCGAACGTTTTTCTCAGCCGTAGAAATATTTTTAAACTCTCGGCTGCTATTTTCGAAAAAATTTCGTCTCGACGAATCGGTCGCTGCAACGCTTTGCTCCGTTCTCGTTGAATCCTCGTCCTCGGAAGTTGAAAATATTCTCGATATTCCGAGACTCGAAGAATTTCCATCGGACGAAAAAGCTTGAGACGTTGGCTCGTTCGGTGACATCGTTCGCTCGGACTCGCTGCTCGATTCTTCCGAAATTAACCATCCGTTCGTACCGATCGCATCATTCTCCTTTTCGTCCTTGTGTACAGATTTGATTTTCCAGTTTTTCGATCCCTCGGCTGTTTCGGAACTTGGAGAATAATTCTCATCAGTCTTTTCGATCTCTCGTGTAATCTGCTCGCTCGTCTCTTCCGGGAGAGACTCTCGAGGATCCGGAAGCGAATTTTCTTGAGTCTGTGACTCTTCGTCACTCACGACCCAGCCGTTGTCGTCAAAAAGATTTTCCACGTTTTCTTCGACGAAGATTCTTCTGTCTGCGCTCGTTTCGTCGTCGTCTTGACTCCTGGACGATCCTTCGTCGTTGGAAATCTCGGAAGACTGCATCGCCAAATATTCGGAGTCTTCGTCGGTCAATTTTTCAAAATTCGTCTCACGAGAATTTGCCTCGATTCTGTCTTCGTTTTCGTGACTTTGTTCCAAGGAAATAAATTCGTTTGGTTGATTTTCCTGGTGATGATCGGAAGTGGCCGGAAGTTTATTAAATTTCTCATTGGAGGTTGAATCGTTGTCGGAAAATGTTGAATCTTTGGAAAACAGTGGATTGTTTTCTTTGGTTCGATTGTAATCGCGAACTAGACGCGTTAGAAAATTGCTCATGAGCTTGTCATCGTCTCGATAATTTCCGAGACCCGAAGCTTCTCCGTTGGATGAAATTTTTTGGAGGTTCGCGTTGGTTTGCTCGTTGAGAGTCGTTTCGAACTTTTCCCCATTACCGTTGTTGTCGATTTTTCCATTTTTCTCGTTCTCATTGTTACTCTTGTTATTGTTGTTGTTATTTATATTAGTATTGAGATTTAGAGTCTTATTTGGACGATTGTAATTGTTATTCGGTTGTTGAGAATTAAGATGGTGGCGATTTTCGTAATGAAATGGGAATTTGGATTTTTCATCATCGTTTTGAATAATTTGAATTTCTCTAACAGTTTCCTCGCTCTCGGAGTCACTATCGTAAGAAATGGACTCGTCGTCTTCGTTAATCGATTTATCGAGCCTGCTCGATGATACTTCGATAAATCCCGAGTCATCGCGTTTCGCTGACAAGCCTTTATTATCATCGATTATTATTTTATTATCGGTGATTGCCGAAGACGACAACGAGGAGGAAGAGGAGGACGACGACGACGACGACGACGACGAGGAGGAGGACGACGAGGAGGATGAGGATGCGATCGCAACGTCATCATCATCCTCGTCCTCGTTACGATGATCGTTAGCGTCTTTAACGATCCTAAAACGATTATTATCCAGGGATTTAGCGGATTTGGAAGTCATCAAGTCGTCAATTCCACCAACTTTTTCTACGAACCTGCTGGTATAGCCGCCGGGCGTCGAAGAGGCTGTTGTGCTTGTTGGAGAGGATACCGAGTGCGCTGGACTTCCTCTGGGCGAGGTGTATCTGTATGGGGATGCAGTAGATGACGAGAAATTATTATTTTCGTCTCTGGACGTCAAAATTTTTATTTATTCATTTTTAAAATTTTTTTTTATTGACGTTTTGGGAGAATTTTTGATTTTGTGGATATTTTGGTAAAGTAGGAAATTTAATCGGAAGTTTGGTATGGGGATGCAGTGCAGACGACGAGAAATTATTATTTCGTTCTCTGAACACGAGAATTTTAATTTTTTTTTTTTGACATTTTGGGAGAATTTTTGATTTCGTGGATATTTTGGTAAAGTAGGAAATTGAATCTGAAGTTTGGTATGCGGATGCAGTGGAGACGACGAGAAATTATTATTTTGTTCTCTGGACACGAGAATTTCAATTTTTTATTTTTTTTCATTTTTTTAGTGACGTTTTGGGAGAATTTTTGATTTTGTGGATATTTTGGTAAAGTAGGAAATTGAATGAGAAGTTTGGTATGGAGATGCAGTGGAGACGACGAGAAATTATTATTTTGTTCTCTGGACACGAGAATTTTAATTTTTTTTTTTTTTTTTACGTTTTGGGAGAATTTTTGATTTTGTAGATATTTTGGGAAAGTAGGAAATTTAATCGAAAGTTTGGTATGGGGATGCAGTGGAGACGACGAGAAATTATTATTTTGTTCTCCGGACGCGAGAATTAAATTTTTTTCGTTTTTTTATTGACGTTTTGGGAGAATTTTTGATTTTGTGGATATTTAGGTAAAGTAGGAAATTAAATGGGAAGTTTGGCACGACTCACCGGGTCGAGGGTGAATCCTCTTTGCTTCCACGTCGAGCTTCGGCGCTTCGAGCAAGCAACGGACCTATGTCTGTCCTTGCCATAGCCGATTCGCTCCTTTGACGTTCTTGCGAAGCAGGTAACGTGGCTGTAGGAGTGGAAGCGTGAGTTTCCGCTTCCGATTCCTCCTCGGTCTCGGATTCTGTCTCTTCGGAGGAGCTCGTTGTTTCCTCGTCTTCGTCCTCT
Source organism: Hyposoter didymator (assembly GCA_037952995.1). NCBI lineage: Eukaryota > Metazoa > Arthropoda > Insecta > Hymenoptera > Ichneumonidae > Hyposoter > Hyposoter didymator. The sequence continues at coordinate 14,612,743 of JBAJMU010000005.1, forward strand.
TCTTCCTCCTCTTTTTTCTTAGCTGGTTCTTCACGCACTGCCGGGACTGGGGGCGGAGGGGCTGCGCGATTACCTGACAATCGATCAAGACGATTTGGAAAACTCGTTCCTCCAGTTTTTACGTTTTACGTTGAATTTTATAAATTTTATAATTTTTTTTATTGATTTTCAAGTCGAAGCGATTGGAAGCTTCACGAGGAAAAAAAAATAAACTTCCCGATGATTTTTTTTTCGTGCAATTATCGCTGAGAGACTCGAAGGGTGAAAAAAAAAAATTACCTGCGCCTAAAAAACGACTCTGAAAAGGTCGTGGGCTGGTGGTGGGTGTGGTGAGAGTTTCGCGACTCGAGGGCGTCGTGATTCCTGGTCCTGAGGAGACGGTGTTGGTAGTGGTCGTCGGAGGTGCTCTGGAGAGATATTTTTGCTTCATCTCTTCGGCGGTGAAGGGAGCACCCGTGCTACGGATACCAGAACCGGTCGAGCTCTCGGAGCCGGTGCTCGAGTCTGACGATGCGCTTCTCGCTGCTGGAGTGTGCACTTCCGAGGATGTTCTCCTGCGTTAAGAATTTCGAGACTATTGGAACGAGCAGTAAGCATCGATGGAGCGTTAAACGTCTCGAGGAAAACTCGAGCCTCTCATTTTCCTCAAATTTCATTGAAGCGAACGTAATCGTTCGAGTTGATTCACAGGAAAACGCTCGTGGATCGTTAGCGCGATTGTGGCTGAGAATTCCATCGGGAAGTGGCCAAAAAATTGATCAAACTTGAGGATCATCGATTCAAATTATTAATGTTAAAAAAAAAAACAATTTATTTTTATTACGTGGCCACGTACGACGTCGCGGGAATTTGTTGAGAAACGGAGTCAATTTTTTAGATACTTTATGGTGGAAAATTAGCGACGTGAGGCGAACGTATGAGGAGGTGCTTGGGGTTGACGAACGAGCAGCGAATCTCTGGCCCTGGAAATGTTTATTTTTTTTCCGAAAATGAGGTCAATTTTGAAAAATTCATATCTCCGTTAAATTTTAACGAAAAAGCTTCTCCTTGGGCTCATTTTTTACGTTTTTTCATGCAGGATCACGTGAGCCTGGAGGAATTTTTTTTAAATCCGAAAAATGAGTTAAAAATTAGGTGAAACGATAAAAATCGGGAGAACGAAGGGATTTAAAGTCGCCTGGGGTCGTTTTTGAGCCCACGTCAGCGTTCCAGGCTCAAGGATCCCAATTTTTTGGGTCCCCTCACGATTTTTCTACTCCCCCTCCAGATTTATCGTCCCGGAATAATAAAATGACCAAATAATCGACTGTTTACGCGAGAGTTTTGTTGATAGTGATGGAAATTCGATATTCGCTGATAAAAAGGATGGATCCAAGGTCCTGATAACACTGGCTAGTGGGGCATACGAAGCTGCTCATTATCAGCTTCAGTTTTCGCACGTGATACATAATGGGTGTGGATGAGTATACATAATGAATGGCAGGCGATAAATGACGGCTTTATTATCAGTGAAACGATATATAGATAGAGATTGATGTTTATGAACGATATTAATACACGAATCAGTGGATACACAAAGTGANCTTGGGGTTGACGAACGAGCAGCGAATTTCTGACCCTGAAATGCTTANNGCTTATTTTTTTTTTTTTTTTCGAAAATGAAGTGAATTTTGAAAAATTCATATCTCCGTTAAAATTAATCGAAAAAGCTTCTCCTTGGGCTCATTTTTTACGTTTTTTTATGCAGGATCACGTGAGCCTGGTGGAATTTTGCTTGGAGTCGAAAAACTAGTAAAAAAATCGGTGAAACGATAAAATGGAAAATTGAGTAAAAAGTTATGAATGACGCCAATTTTGAAAAATTCATATCTCCGGTAAAAATTAACGAAAAGACTTCCAATTGGGCTCATTCTTTTCGTTTTTTAATGCAGAATCGCGTGAGCCTGGAGAAATTTTTCTAAAATCCGAAAAATGAGTTAAAAATTAGGTAAAACGATAAAAATCGGGAGAACGAAGGGATTTAAAGTCGCCTGGGGTCGTTTTTGAGCCCACGTCAGCGTTCTAGGCTCAAGGATACCAATTTTTTGGGTCCCCTCACGTTTTTTTTACTCCCCCTCCAGATTTATCGTCCCGGAATAATAAAATGACCAAATAATCGACTGTTTACGCGAGAGTTTTGTTGATAGTGATGGAAATTCGATATTCGCTGATAAAAAGGATGGATCCAAGGTCCTGATAACACTGGCTAGTGGGGCATACGAAGCTGCTCATTATCAGCTTCAGTTTTCGCACGTGATACATAATGGGTGTGGATGAGTATACATAATGAATGGCAGGCGATAAATGACGGCTTTATTATCAGTGAAACGATATATAGATAGAGATTGATGTTTATGAACGATATTAATACACGAATCAGTGGATACACAAAGTGAATATTGATTTGCATAACAAAACAAGGCAGACGAAGAGAATCATGAGGTTGGGACTAACGTAAACCGGACGAGTCGTATTGTTCGACGTTGGCAAAGGGGAAGCCACAGTTATGCAATTGTTTTGCTGGCAGATCCTGCAAAAGAGAAGGTGAGACAAGATTTTTCGTTAGGAATCTCATGAGATACGTGAAAATCTATTTTTTAACGACGCTGTCCTCGAAAAACGAAGAATTCTCATTCGACAACTCCGGAGATTCGATCGACGGTAGATTCTCTTGTCCCATCGATGTGTACAGAGCCTTTTCACGCTCGGGTCATTTGGGAGAAAAAAAAACGTGGTCGCTTCATTTTTTTTCGTTCAGGAAATTTCTGCCTTCGCGAATGAACGATTTTTCAATTTTTCTTTCATTTTTTTTCGCGATTTTGATGCAATCGGTGGAATGTTAAAATTTGGGATTTTGTTGATTAAGTTTTACTTGGAAATTGTGGGAAATGGTAGAAAAATGTGTGAACAAGGTTGAGGAACTTTTTTGGAATCGTTTTTTTTAAATTAAAATTAAATTATTAAAAATCTTGTTTTTTTTTTTTAATTTTTTATTTTTTTTTGTTTACCTTGCTATGGGCGTTCTTCTCGGAGATTCCTCGACTTCACGTTCAGGTTCGCGAGCAGGTGGAGTGTGTACGGGGGAGGTTGGAACGGGCTGGCGTTCTTCGAGGGTGTCGGTAGTCTGGGCAGCGGAAGCATTTTTGTTTTGTTTTTTGATCCTGGAGATTTCATCGTCTTCGCTGGGCTGTTTGGCGGTAGCGGTTGGTGCCTTTCTCACTTGGATCTGGATCGTTTTATAAAACCAACAAAAATACATCTCGGTTCACGCTCGTAATATCGCGAAATGTTGGGAGAGAAAAACGATAAAATACTGAATGCCTTCGGTTCGTTTGATTCCACAAAATGTCAAAGCATCCAAAACATTGAGCACGTTATAAACAAATATATTTTTATCGACAAAATTACGTCCGAGACCGCCAAGTTCGTTATTTCCGATTAAACAGACTAATTAATTGATTCCAATCAATTTTCACGCGTCGATTCGATAATGAGGCTTCTAAATATCGTGGGAAAGAAAGTATGAAGAGGAAATGAAAGTATGAAAATTTATTCCAGACACAAAATGGAGAGAAAATTAGAACAAGAATCATTTTTTTTCGAATTTGTATTTTTAACCATTTTTTTGCATTTATTTGTTTATTTATTTATCCGTTTATTTATTTATTCACTTTTTTATTCATTCAGACATTTATTTATTTATTTATTTATTTATTTGTTTATTTATTTGTTTATTCATTTATTTATTTATTCATTTATTTATTTATTCATTTATTTATTTATT